>JAQGBS010000938.1:0-18082 GCA_034698545.1 Acrobeloides obliquus | reverse complement strand
ATAATAGTGCCATCGTGTTTCCCGCACAAAAATGTGGATATGCTAAAATTTTCATGAATTTTGACAACAAAAAGAAGACTTTAGGGTGCGGGATCGAATCCGCGCTCTATGAGTGAAAGTTGAGCACGTTAGCCAATCGACTATGGGTCAACCCCATGATATGGTACTCGTTTTGAAGCGCTTGGCGAGCGGAGTTGATTGGCGAATTTTTTTATATTTTACCCTTGCCTGCACATTTTCAGTATTTTGGTGCGCCTTGATTGGATTGAAGCCAATGTTTTCGTTTTAATAAACAGAATTTCAAATTTCCAACTTCACATGCATTTATCTCTTAAACGAGAACGATTCAGAATTTACTGTAACAAACAAGAAATGCTCCATTTTTCATGAAGTTTCCTCATTTCTATAAAAATGGTATCTTTTTTTTATCAGTCTGGGTACTTTAACAAATGAAATCTTTATAATAAAAAAAATTTAAGATATAATATTTTTTTAAAACTTGTCTTATTATTTATTTGGAGATTTCTGACAAATGGCTCTTAATTTATAATCACATTCTATTTTGTTATTCCAACCATAATAATGATACCATTTCCCATAATAATAATCAATATATTCATCCATATGCATACAATATGTGGTTCCTTTTATTTGTTTTCCAGAAGGGCTTACGTCTTTAATAAAATTCTTATATTTAACTTCGCTGCCATCTATCCAACTCCAAGTTCCATTATGCTGGGGATCATGTAGGCCAATCCAGTAGTTTTGCAACGTTCTGGTATAAGTCCTATAAAGGTTTTATAAAATTAAAAGACCAGTCTACTTGAAAAAAAAGTTGCCATAATTTGTATATATTCGGAAGTTCATGAAATTTTGAGTATTGTTTTTACAGTATGTTTTTGAGATAATCGCATGTGAAGTTTTGTCTGTGTATTACAGCGAAAATATGAGAGCAGTGGACAAATCCCTGAATCAATTAACATCTTTATAGTGTCAGAAAATAATTCAAAATCCTTGAACATTTAGGCTGCGTTCAAGCATGTCAAAAAAGTTGTCAAAAAACTCCTCGACCAATAAAATTTTATGCTTCATAAGGGCGTGCGCTAGCAGTTCGGAAATCGCATTTCCGGACGCTAGCCGTTCGGAAATGCGCTAGCGTTCGGAAATAGTGCATTTTCCCTATTTCCGGACGGCGCGTCCGGAAATACTATAATTTTGTCATGAAATACGTTTCACGACTGCTAGCGCACACCCTAACCAATCGTTTCAATAAACACGATTTTATTGCAAATCAGGCAAAGTTACATTTTTTGACAACTTTTTTGACATGCTTGAATGCAGCCTTAGAAAAAAATAAATACAGTATTTTTCTCAGCTCAGTGAGACGAATAAAATGACACGAAAATGATCTAATTTGAAAATTGTTTTGGGTTATTGAAATGAAAACATTTGAATTGTTTGGAAAGTTTTCGCTTCAATAACCCAAAACAATTTTAAATTGGATAATTTTAGTGTCATTTTATCCGTCTCATTGAGCTGAGAAAAATGCTGTATTTATTTTTTTCTAAATGTTCAAGGATTTTGAATTATTTTCTTCTCCATATACAGATTTTAATTGATTCAGCGACTTGACCATTAAAATCATGTTTTCGTTGTAACAAATAGTTTAAACTTCATATAAAAATAAAAAATACTCAAAATTTCATGAACTTTCCGAATATATATGTTACAGGAAAATCTGATTTTCCCGGGAAAATTTGATCAGTTCAGAGTTTCCTAAGAAATTTTTGTTCTGGATGAAGAAAATGTTATACAAGTTCATGATTATGGTAAGTTTTGGCGTAATTTTAAAAATAAGATAGCTTTAAAGGAGCAGATTTAGAGTGAATGCAAGAACGACGCGAACGAATTCAAGAGCAACGTGAAGTTGTTCGAAAAAGGCTAAAAAACAAGCGAAGAAAATGTTAGCCGGTTCAAACAATCGCTTCCCACCCGTTTCACCAGGGACCTCCGTTATTATACCCGTCCCAAGTATCGACCGAGCAAAAGGAAACTTCAGAAATGTCATGGGAACAGTCTTGTCAGAAGAGAATGGATTTTACCAGCTCGGAACTACAGCCGGAGTTTTGCCCCAGAAATATTTAAGAAACGAATTCATGCCAACGCCAACAACGTTTTTAACTCCAGAAGAGGTACCACAAAAGAAGACAACAATTTGAACTACAGCTAGCACAGCGTCGTCATTTGGTGGGCAAGGATTCACTCGTTGCAACTGTACTACAGGATACGAAAATGATCGTTGTTCATGTAGAAAGAATAGAAGAGTGTGCAACAGTAAATGCCATGGTAGTCGTAATTGTAAGAACATAGATAATCCTTCTCAATAATTATTGTTATTTCATATTAACTTTGTTGATTGTGATGTATTTGTTATTAAACGGTTCAATAAATATAAGACTTAACCAGTTTATATTTCAAAACATGCTAAATAATGAGGAATACTTTGGTATACTTTTATTGTCGACCATCTTGAGTTAACATAGTTTATCTTCGGACATTTCGAGTTAACGTAGATTCATCTTAACACCTAACTCTAGCGCATTGAGCTATACTTTCAAAAAATATTCCACAATCTTAAAAAAAATCAATTTGAATCAATAAAAAAATATTTTCTGAGTCACAACGCATCTGTTTTTCGGGAAAATTAATTTTCCCGGGAGCTGATCAGATTTTCCTTGGAAAACCAGATTCCGTAACATATACAAATTATGGCAACTTTTTTCCGAGTGGACTGGTCCTTTAATGTTGAATTTACCCTGTACTATTTACAAACAATGTAGCAGCAGTTCCAATTTCTAAAATCGGTTTTTAAGTTTTATACGCTACTCATTTAAAATTAGGCTTTTTAAAGAATCGAGCCACTGGCGCTCAATTGCATTGTTAATAATAATAAGATAGTTTAAAAAAACTAAAAGTATACCAAAGGATAAGTCATTCTCAATTTGGCTGTGTATTGACATAAGATTCCCACCCAAATTTTTACAATTGAAATATGCATCATAAAATGCTGTTTGATGAAGCAGCTAAATTGAGTTTATAAAGAAAACTTTACAATTGTTGGCATATAGAATTACGTACAGCATAACAAGTTTTTGTTTTTTCATAAAACGCCCAGCGTGATGGGCATACGAATGTTGGCTTTTGTATCCCTTTAATATTTTGAATTGTGTTGTTAAACCAAACGTTGTTAAATATGCTATTCCACAAGTATGAAGGCATAAAAATCATATTGAAAAGTTTCAAAATGCTAAAGCTATCTATAAAATTTTTAGATAATTAGAAATTATTTAAAAACACCGAAAAACGTAGTTGATGGTATTATAGATGCCCTTGGAAGATTACTCTTCATTTTGCATATCCCTCCACTTGCACGCATATAAGAATTTGCACAATTAAGAGTTGACCATTTACCATAATTTGGATCAGATTGAGTTGTATTTAATAAAATGACAGCGCATTTATTTTGGGTATCGTTTAAAGGTTGGCCATCTATCCAGTTTGTATAATCAACCGGCGAATTATCTGTCCATTTCCACGAAACATCTTTATCGGGGACATGCAGACCGATGTACAGAATTGATTCACCCGCAAAATCTAGTCGATTTATTAAAATACGAAAAGATACAAGGGTACTAGTTTCCTTTAGTGGGCCCACTTGATTTTTTTCAAAATTTTCAAAAATAGCAGTCCTGGAGTATTTTTTTGCGTAGAATCGAAGGCATCCCTGCGTGGTTGCGTTTGGCGGGAAATTTTCGCGCAATAGGCATCCCTGCGTGGTCGTATTTTGGCGGGAAAATGACCTGATTCGAGTTGTTTCACAATTTTTGAGTGTGCCTTGGATTCTACGCAAAAAAATTGCCCAGGATTACCATTTTGAAAATTTTGAAAAAAATTCAAGTGGTTCCCCTAAAGGAAACTAGCACCGAATACAATTACATTTATATTTTTAAAAGTACCTTTTACCCAATCATTTTCTTTGACTGAATGAATTGAGACTAAGTCTCCCTGGCCTTTTATTTCACAATTATATCGGCATTCAGAAAAAGTTTTACCAGAAACTAGCTGAAACTAGGATTTTTTAGCGTAAAATTTTGCGCGAAGCAAAGCGGCGCACAAAAACATAAGAGGGGAAGGTAATTTTTTTTAATTTCGAAAAAAATCTGAAAAAAACTTCTTAGAGACCAAGGTAATTTTTCGGCTTTTAGGGAAGGGGCACTCAGCGTTTTGAAATTTTAAGAGATTCTTTGTGACAGTGTGTACTAGTCGACCAAAAAAAGTCGGTGATATTCTGGGGCACCATCGAAATTACATCACTATCTGTATTTTAATAAATAGGAAATTTATATTTAAAACTATCATTACCTTATAGCATTGACTTGTTTCTTCAAAATAAGTATAGCTATTAGGACAAGCTAAAATAGGAGGATCATCTGCCCACACGAACAGATATAAATTGAAAAAAAGTGTAAGATTAAAAATATTGAAAAAATTTATAATCATCTAAAATTTCTAAAAGATAAAATTCCACTTTAAAGGACCAGTCCACTCGGAAAAAAGTTGCCATAATTGGTATATATTCGGAATGGAGCATTTTTGTTGTTTTGGCACCATCTGAATCGTTTTAGTTTTTGAGATAATTGCGTCTGAAGTTTTGTCTGTGTATTACAGCGAAAACATTTGCCTAGGTTTCAAATTCCTGGTTAATCAAAATTTATTTATTGACAAGAAAATAATTTGAATTTCTTGAGCATCTAGGAAAAGAGTAAATATAGCATTGTTCTCACCTCAATGAGACGAATAAAATGACTCCAAAATTATTCAGTTTGAAAATCATTTTGGGTTAATGAAACGAAAGCTTGCTAGAAATTTCAAATATTTTCGTTTCAATAACTCAAAATGATTTTCAAACTAAAAAATTTTGAAGCCATTTTATTCGTCTCATTGAGCTGAGAACAATGCTATATTTACTTTTTTCTAGATGCTCAAGAAATTCAAATTATTTTCTTGTCGATAAATAAATTTTGATTGAATCAGGAATTTGAAACCTAGGCAAATGTTTTCATTGTAATACGTATACGAAACTTCACACGCAATTATCTCAAAAACTAAAACGATTCAGATGGTGACGAAAAAAAACAATGCCCCATTTTTCATGAACTTTCCGAATATATACCAATTATGGCAACTTTTTTCCGACTGGACTGGTCCTTTGATTTAAGTAGATATTTATAGAATAAACTATTTAAAAGTATTTAAAAAATAAAACAAAGTTTATTAAAAAGTTAATGGTTTGTCAATTTTTCACAAATAATATGTCTTTGTAAAGCCTCACAAGAAAAACGTTGCCATCCTTGAGGCCCTAATCTTGCACAATACCCTGTGGTAGAATCCTTGCCCCAACTTTTAAAACCAAGTTCAGTGCCATCAGTCCATTGCCAAACATCTAGTCGATTTGGGTCATGTAACCCAATCCAAGAATAATCAGAAAGACCATCATTATTTAATTCTAAACAAATTAAAAACTTGTTTCTCATCAATATTTGATACCATAAATCTTTTGATTTTCCTCAAGACTATGTATGGAAACAAGGTGCCCACCAATGTTTTTGCATTGATATTCTGCCTGATAAAAGTCTGCATTGTAAATCGCCTATACTAAATCTTGGCTAATTAAACTTTATAAAAAATACCGTATAACATCGATCCGTAAGAATGTAATATGCCCAATGGGATGGACAAACAAGATTCCGAGTTGGGTTTTTGTCACTCGGACTATAAAAGTTCTTCTTGGATAGCAATATAAAATCTTCCCAGAGTTTAAATGGAAGAAAAATTCTTGATAACAATTCTAGGGGGTTGGAATTATTTGGCAATGCTAAATTTTCATATAATAAAGATAGCATTAGGGTGAACGCTAGCAGTCTCGAAATGCAATTTGAGGCGCTAGCTGTGTTGAAATTCAACTATTTCGAGACCAGCAATATGTGGGGCCATATATATACAGCAACACAGCAGGGCACCCGTTTTAGTAGCACCCCTATACTACTAAACCCGCACTGGGATGCGCTCCACACACTCTTGTTACATGGGAACCCAGGTTTGTTTACCTCTGCCCAGTCACTTAAAACGGTTTTTCTCGGGACCCTTAAAGTCTTTTGACCTAATTTAAAAAAGCAATCGTTAGAGGAAGACTTGGGGCACAATCGATTAGATTTTTGTGTAAATCTGTCTTATTTGAATTTTCTACGCCATTTTGAATTTGGAGGTATCCCTGCCTACTCGAGGTGTCAACTCGTTTCGAGACAGCGTCTCGAACTAGTTGAATTTCGAGACGGCTAGCGCCTCAAATTGCGTTTCGAGACTGCTAGAGTTCATCCTTAATGGCACTAACTTTTAAAAGTTATTTCGTTATTTTTCCCAATTACATTTGGAAGGTTACTCAGCTTTTTACAAATTCCACAACGCACAGGAACATCTGGTGAAACACATTTTTGATTTGCCCATTTTCCAACATTCTTCTGATTTGTGTGATCTAATATTAAAATGCCACATTTATATTCTGGACCACTTATGGGACTGCCATTTAACCAGTTTGTAAAATCGATTTTTAAATGATCTGTCCATTGCCAAGAATTGTTCTTTAGTGGGTCATGAATGCCGATCCAACATGTATCGATCTGTGCACCTGGGTTTGGGTAATGGGCAGAAGCAAAGTCTAAATTTTTATATGGCTGATTTTAATTTGTTTTTAATTACTTTGTATCAAATTGTTTTCTTTTTCGGAGTGGATTGACGCTAAGCTGGCATTTTCCGACTCACACATATAAAGAGATTGGTAGAAACCTATTCGTATCAAAATCTAAAGATGTTGCGTTAATTTTATCGTTTTTAAACATAGCCCGAAAATAGGTTCAAGATCCATTGTTTTATGCTCAGTCCATTCGGTTTCGTCTGTGGCAAGTGGACGAAAAGGCCGAAATTTTTTACAGCTTCCCGTGCCATAAAAAGTTGTAGATCAGCCAGCTCATTTGGATAGCTTACAGTCAGTAAAAAACGCGGCCCCATCCGTTCCTTCAGAGGCGTGTCCAGGATTTTGATTTTTTTGTTTTGGGGAGAGCCATCTAGGTAAAAACCGCATTTTCTTTTTTTCGAATTTTATCCAACAATGCCAATTTTTCTCGGGGGGGGGGGGGTCCAGTTTGTGGTCACTTCGTGAAAAAAATAGCAATCTTTGCGAAGATGACTTTTTTATGGTTAAAAATAAGCGAAAAAATCGATTCCACGCAATCCCGAAGCATGAAAACGTACTCCTGATCCGGTTTCAGGTATCCGGGTCTCTCGATACCCCTCGCAAAAACCCACTTCCCGTGAAAAATTTCATTTCAAAGGACCAATTAGGGGTAATCTTATGTGGAGAATTGAATGCAATCGTTTTTGAAACGAAAAATATTTTCTTGACCAAAATTTTGCCAAATTTGAACGTTTTTCTTTGATTTTTTGTTTTGCTTTGAAAATAAATGTTATACATAAATTTGAATCAGTTTCATCAAGATGTGGGATGGTGGGAGGAGAAAGGGGTATCGAGATACCCGAAACCGGGTCAAGAGAAGCTTTCATGCTTCGAGAATGCGTAGAATCGATTTTTCATTTATTTTTAACCATAAAAAGGCATTTTCATTTTTTGCAAAAATTGCTGAAAATTTTTTTTCGCGAATTGACCACAAACCGGACCTCCCTTTAAAAGACCAGTCAGTTACAATCATAGAGGAAAATGACATATTCGAAAAGATCATGAAAAATTGAGCATTTTTTGTTTTTACGGCATCATCTGAATCGTTTTCCCCATCGAGATAAATGCATTTGAAAATATGAATTCGTGTACATGTTTTCGTTGTAATAATCAAACTTTTTTGAATTTTTTGCTTTAAAATCGTGAAAAAATAGCATCATCCGACAGGGAATATTATGCTGAACAACTTTGCTAATTGAAGTTTGAGTAAAAAATTATTTTCTGCGATCAAAAATGCAAAATAAGTTTAAATTTTTGTATATTAAAACGAAAACCCTGCATGAATTTAAAACTTTTTTGCATTTTTGATCGCAGAAAATAATTTTTTACTCAAACTTCAATTAGCAAAGTTGTTCAGCATAATATTCCCTGTCGGATGATGCTATTTTTTCACGATTTTAAAGCAAAAAATTCAAAAAAGTTTGATTATTACAACGAAAACATGTACACGAATTCAAATTTTCAAATGCATTTATCTCAATGGGGGAAACGATTCAGATGGTGCCGTAAAAACAAAAAATGCTCAATTTTTCATGATCTTTCCGAATATGTCATTTTTCATATGATTGTAACTGACTGGCCTGGTCCTTTAAGAAATTTTCGGTTTTGGAGGGCCATGACCTGCTGAACACACCACTGCGGTCATTACAATATGCCCGAATTCAGAACAGGAAGGTCACACTCTTTCTAGGTCTAGGGATCTAAATGTGTCATTTAGACCCAGGCGCAGGAATCACAAGGATCCCCTGAGGTCTTTGGTCTCTGTGTTCAAAAAATTTGGTTATTTTTAAAGTCTGTTTTAAAAATATAATGCTAACTTTATAGCACTGATTCGTTTCTTCAAAATAAGTCCAGCCACTAGGACATGCTAATATAGGAGGGTCTGGATTAATGCGAATTTCTTTATTTAATGCTTGAATAAAATAACATAATGAAGTAAAAAATAAAATCTTTAACAACATAGAAGTCATAATAAACATCTTAAATGTTCATATGTGCTGGGTGTTGTTGAAAATTTTTTATTAATTCCCTTTTTTATGTGATAAGATTAGAGATTGCTCTGTCAACACATCGAAATTATTGATAATTTCGGTGTGTTGACAAAGTAATAGAAAAAGTGGTCGTAAAATTAGGTTTTTGGCAAATATTCAGGTTCCCGGATGGGACAAAAATTCAAAGAAATGGCTCTAGCTAAAAACTTTCTTCCCATGGGAATCTCCTATTTGCCCTAAAAATTATCTACAACACCCCTACATTGTTTTAGGCTTGGTCCCGAGGCAAATTTCGAATCATCAAAAATCTTTTTCTGGCTCTGAAGATGAATCCCAGAAAACGGCTCAAATCCCGGAAAACGGTATTTTTAGGATACAACTTGTATGGAACCTCCAAATCGGCTAATTTTTTGTACTCGGGAGGTTTTTTGCATAAAAATGGCCTACCCTCAAGAATTTTTATACGAACTTTTCAAACATATTAAAACTCATTCCAATACCGTCTTCATAAATAAATTTTTTTTCCAAAAAATGTCTATATTTACAAACCCACCCTTCCGGGTGCGTTCAAGCATGTTGAAAAAGTTGAAAAGTTGTCGAAGAGTTGTTGAAAAGTTTCAACAACTTTACGACAACTTTTTAATAATTTTCAACAACGATTTTTCAATAACTTTTTCAACATGCTTGAACGCACCCGGAAGGGTTGGTTTTGAAATATGAACACTTGGAGCCAAAAAAGGTTAATCTGACACGTGAGCTGTTGATCCGACACGAAGGGGTGACAAATTCACCCCTCCGTGTCGGATCAGTACAATCCGTTGTCGGATCGTCGAATTAGTCAGTGATCAGACACTGTCGGATCGAATTAGTCACTAAATCTGCGATAAATTTGTCAGTAGCACTTAAGAATAACTGAGTTGCCTGATTTGCAATAAATATGTTTATTGACACGAAAGTTAGCGTGGCAAGATTCGTGGCGAAAATTATAGTGCCAAAATTTTATAAGAACCATATGACATAAATTCTTTTGCTGACGTATCATTCGGCATTGCTTGTGTTATCAAAGGAGTTTATGTTCAAAGTATGACCTGGCCACAAACTATAAAATATTTTTGCAAGTAAAATAATTTTCTATCTTATGATTTCCTAAGATTTTAAGCAAATTTGTTTACATCAAAAAATGTATTCACACAAACTACAAAATCGAAATCAACTAAAGCACTGTTGATCACAATTATAAAAAGAGCTAGAGAAGAGTACTAGGCAACCAATTTGTTTTATTGGATCATTTATTAACTTATTCTTGAGAACTTTCTACTTTGATTTTTTTCAACATGGTCTGCAATTGCAACAACTGTGGTAAAATTTTTTGAAACTAGTATCGATTAGGTATTGAACGTGAAACTTTTCGAAAAAAATTTTTTCATCACCTGGGATTGAGCCCTCTAAGGGTTTTATGTGGGGAATCCGAATTTCACATTTCTGAGACCTGAAAATCGTTTCCCGAATCAAGAAAGAATTATTTATATGACGTATGGCATGTGATTCTTGACAAGAGAGAAAATTTTTTTAGGCGGAAACTGCAAATGCTGCAAGTGTGAACTTCGTGCATGCTGCAAGGACCAAGGATGCTGCAAGGAAGATGACAGCAAATGCTGTAATGGTAATGAATTTCGATTAATTTTTTAAATAATAAAAGATTTTAGGACCGTGCGGCAGTGGATGCACCTGTGACAAGTGCAATTGCAACTAAATCAGTACCTCACCATCCAACATGCATTATCAACATTCAATTCTAAATATTTTCTTTCGTATATTAAAAACCCCGGAATTTGGGGGATTTTTTCATGTTTTTTCGACCCGAATATTTTTTTCAAAAATGACCCTATTAGGGCTAATTTGATGGAATCGATCGCGAGCATTCTCGAAGCTTGAAAACGCTTCCCTGACTCTGATTCAGAGAAATGAGTTTTTGTATTGAAAGCAAAATCGAACATGTACTAATTTCCCTGAATCAGGGAAGCATTTTCAAGCTTTGGGAATGAGCGTAATCGATTCCCCGCAGAAAATCACCCCCAGAAGTATGACTCTGAGACAGAAAACCGAAAAAATTTCGATGCCCCATGGGTACTGAAAAAAGTACCCTAAAATATTCAATGCCCAAGTATGATCTACTACTTGGTATTTTTTGTATAAAGTTTTTGTAATTATAGAGTTGACTAACTAATAAATCGGACAAAAGTTGTACATATTTTTTAAGAACTGTTATAACAAATATATAAGTACAGTCGCCGTTCCATATAGTGACATCTCGGTTTAACGACCCCCGGGTCCTATATTCACAAAATCTCTCTAATCTAACCTCTGTATTTTTAGGGGTTAACCCCCGACATTATTTTGAGACACCTTGTAGTAGCCGAGAAAATTTGAAAAATCATAAGGGTTCCTAGTATGGTTTTTATTTTTTTGTCGGATTTCACGGCAGGTGGCTATAGTCCCTAGCCACCCCTTGTTTACATATATCAAGGGCACTATTCAATTCTTTGGCTTTCGGACGATTATTTTAAGATCCATGGACCTTAGTACTTCATGCTATTGTTCTGTAAACAGAGTGAATATTTGTTCAGACTTTGATTTTAATATTTACCTCGAAATTTTATAAGAATCGTACGACATTCTTTTGCTGAAGTATCACTCGGCATTGCTGGTTTCAAAGGAGTTTATATTCAAAGTATGACCGAACTCTCAAATCTTATGAGTTCTTAGGATTTTAAGCACATCTGTTTATATAAAAAAGTATTCACATAAACGAAAAAAACTAAAGCACTGTTGATCATAAGTATAAAAAGGGCTAGAGAAGAGTCTAAACAACCAATTTGTTTTATTAACTTATTCTTGAGAACTTTTTATTTTAATTTTTTTCAACATGGTCTGTAACTGTAACAACTGTAGTAAGATTTTTTAATCGATTATCTATCAAAAAGGTGGGACAAAAAGCCAGATTTTAGGGCACTAGAACGAAATGTACCTTAGGGCTTGCTTCATTCGCACTAATTCGTTCGGTCGAAACGATCACTAATAGGCCATTCATTAGGGGTCAGGAAAATTTTTTCACCTCTTAATTTCACCTAGAATCGCTTTTTCGCATAGGAAAACCTCGAGTACAAAAAATCAGCCGAAATGGAGAACTTTTTGAAAAAGTAATACGTATTACTTTTTTGGGGTCGAAATTTTTTTTTGGTGCCCCATGAAAGTGGTGTTGTTCGTCTTCTCTCATCGTCCCATATAACTTTAGTTTTAGCGTTAAGGGTTTAAATCACGCGTTCCCGAGATCACCTGGACAAACATGACGTAGGATATTTTCTTACGTGAGGGATCAGAAAAAATTTCTGGATGAAAATTTATATATCCAAAAATTTTTTTAGATGGTGTGAACTGCAAGTGTGAATCTCACTCATGTTGTAAGGACCAAAAATGCTGCAAGGACCAAGGATGCTGCAAGGAAGATGATAGCAAATCCTGTGGTAACAAATTTTGGATTAATTTTTTAAATAATAAAAAATCTTAGGACCATGCGGCAATAGATGCGCCTGCAGCAAGTGCAATTGCAAATAAATCAATACCTCATCATCCAACATGCATTATCAACATTCAACAATTCAAAATATTTTATTTTCACACTCCAAAGGTTGAGGGATTTGAAGAGATATTTTTGGGAAAAAAGAATTAAGTTAACATAGGTTTTGAGGTCTTACTACGCTAAAAATATCGAAAAATCACCATTTTTCATGAATAAATTAGCTTTAACTCAAAAAACTCCTGTGCTAACATACTAAACCCAATGCACCAAAATTTTGCTGGCAATCTGAGCTCCATTTATGAGTAGATCAATTTGGCTGAAAACCTTTGTAACCGGCTCAAAAATGCCAATCTTTGTCAAAACTCGGTCAAAAATCAGGGTATGTCTCAAATATTGGAGTATAACTTTTTATTAAGCGAATACTTTATATAGGTGTCTATATGAAAGTTGTAGCGCAGACTCTCAGCTTTCTAAAGACACCAAGATCACGTCTTGAAACGCTTTCCTTGCATCGATATGCTTAAAACAGTAAAAACAACTAAAAATCACGACCCTCTCACCATTGGGAGACCCTGGACCATCTTAAAAGCACTTTTTCGCGCCAAATTTTAAATGATATACTACGCGCCAAGATCTACAAAAATATCTCTTTAAATCCCTCGTCCTTTAGAGTGTTAATTTTTTAATAATTAAAATTTGATTTTTTTGACAAATTTGTTGATTAATAAATTTTAAACTTAAAAAAAATATAAGGGGTCGTCCATGAATTACGTTCAGTAGCATAGACACAGGGGGCACGGCGCACCAACAAGTTGAAGGAAGCATTTTCACGAGACGGGGATATGCGCAATCGATTTTTCATCCTATTTTTACCCGTGGATTTTGTTGCAAAAAGAGTCGAAAACAAGCTCAAAAATGGAAAAAAACCAAAATTTCATATGAAAATGAACATTTTTGCAAGAAAAATCGTTGGCGCGCGATAAAAATCGTTGGCACGCGGGAAAAAGCCGATGGCACACAAAAAATGCCGTTGGCGCGTCAGAAAAATGTCGAATTTTGTGCACAAATCTTCAGAAATTGCCCAAAAATGAAAATTCCACAAAATCTTGCAAAAAAACTATAGGCTAAGGTGTAGAATTCGGTCACACTTTCGATTTTAACCAAAATATGCCTATTAGGTAGGCCTTTACGAAATCTCTCAATCCTCATCAAAAAATTTTTGGGAATCCCTCCTGTATATATGCGATTTTTCGAGCATTTTTTGTTTTTACAGTAAATTCTGAATCGCTAATGGCTTTGAGATAATCGCGTTTGAAGTTGGCGATTTTGAATTTAAATTTTCGCATAGACCCTGGACTAAAATTTTATAAGAATCATATGACATTCTTTTGCTGAAGGCTGAAGTATCATTCGGCATTGCTTGTGTTATCAAAGGAGTTTATGTTCAGAGTATGACCTGGCCACAAACTATAAAATATTTTTGCAAGTAAAATAATTTTCTATCTTATGATTTCCTAAGATTTTAAGCAAATTTGTTTACATCAAAAATGTATTCACACAAACTACAAAATCGAAATCAACTAAAGCACTGCTGATCACAAGTATAAAAAGGGCTAGTGAAGAGTACTAGGCAACCAATTTGTTTTATTGGATAATTTATTAACTTATTCTTGAGAACCTTTTACTTTGATTTTGTTCAACATGGTCTGCAACTGCAACAACTGTGGTAACATTTTTTGAAACTAGTATCGATTAGGAATTGAACGTGAAACTTTTCGAAAAAAATTTTTTTCATCATCTGGAATTGACCCCTCTAGGGGTAATTTTATGTGGGTAACTCGAATTTCACATTTTTGAGACCTGAAAATCGTTTCCCGAATCAAGAAAGAGCTATTTATATGACGTCTTCTCTCATCGTCCCCTACAATTTTAGTTTTAGCGGTAAGGGTTTAAATTAGGCGTTCCTGAGATCATCTGGACAAACACTACACGTTTATAGTAGTAGGATATCTTTTTACGTGAGGGATCAGAAAAAATTATTGGATGGAAATTTATATATCAACAAAATTTAGGCGGAAACTGCAAATGCTGCAAGTGTGAACTTCGTGCATGCTGCAAGGACCAAGGATGCTGCAAAGAAGATGACAGCAAATGCTGTAATGGTAATGAATTTTCGATTAATTTTTTAAATAATAAAAAATTTTAGGACCGTGCGGCAGTGGATGCACCTGCGACAAGTGCAATTGCAACTAAATCAGTACCTCACCATCCAACATGCATTATCAACATTCAATTCTTCTTTATGTTTTTTGTTGTATTTATCGTTTTGATTAAAAATTTTAAGAAAATTGATTACAAACTTCAACTTTGATCCAAAAAAGGTATTATAGCGAATAAATGATATGATGATCAAACAAAGTAAACAACTTTCAGGATGAATTCATTCATGATATATAGAGCAGCTCTTCAAAAGAGTGTGTAGCTCGAAGCCTTTGTCCGATTTTCATGATCGACTCCTCAAACGATTCCTCTTGATGAGGGCAACAATTCTACAATCCGCTTTTTTTATAATTCAATCAAAAACTTGTAATTTTTTACGAAAAACTGTCAAAAAAGCATGTTTTTTGGGAAATTTTCAAAGTTTTTGATTGATTTACAAAAAAAGCGGATTGTAGAATTGTTGCCCTCATCGAGAGGAATCGTTTGGGGGGGGGGGGGTCGATCATAAAAATCGGACAAAGACTTCGAGCTACACACCCTTTTGAAAATTTCGAATGGTTCCAAGATTCAAACATGTTTTTAAAATAAACGACGCATGCTCGACGGGTAAATTTTTGCATAAAATTGTAGCTCTAGCCACCCCTTGTTTACATATATCAAGGACACTATTCAATTCGGCTAATACACATTTGACCTTTTACACGTTTGACCTCAAAAAATTAGGCATTACGACATTAGCCAACCTTTTCTCCAACCGACTTTATCCAACTATACAACTTTATCCAACCTTTTAAAAATATTGGATTGTTCTTTTTGGACTTTTCTTCACACCTTCAAAGATAAGAAGTGAAACGTGAAGTCTAACAATCCAAAACAATAGAAAATCGGTTGAAGAAAATTTGCATAAAGTCAAGGTTGGATAAAGTCGGTTGGAGAAACAAAAAGTTGGCTAATGTCGTAATGCCAAAAATTACACATTTGACCTCATTTTTTGTCGATTGCCATTTTACGTTGACCTGAGGTCAAATGTGTAATTTTGAGAAAGGTCAAATGTGTATTAGCCTTCAATTCTTTGGCCTTTAGACGATTACTTTGGGATCCATGGACCCTATGTACCCCATGCCATTGTTCTGTAAACAGAGTGAATATTGTGTTCAAATTTTGAGTTTAATATAAGGGTTACAAATGTGTCAACGTAATGACAGATTTGTACGTCAATTGACTGATGGGATTGACGTAAATTGACAGACGTCAAAGTCAACTCTCAAATATTTTTAATAATATTTACAAATAAAATAATTTTCTATCTTATGATTTCTTAGGATTTTAAGCACAAAAAGTATTCACATAAACTAAAGCACTGTTGATCATAAGTATAAAAAGGTCTAGAGAAGAGTCTAGACAACCAATTTGTTTTATTAACTTATTCTCGAGAACTTTTTACTTTGATTTTTTTCAATATGGTCTGTAACTGCAACACCTGTAGTAAGATTTTTTTAGTCGATCATCTATCAAAAAGGTGGGGCAAAAAACCGGATTTTAGGGCAATAGGTCATGAGCGTACCTTACCCGTTTTTTCAAAAAATTATAACTTGGTCAATTTTTGAGCATTTTTCTAGATCTCAACGGTAAAATAAAATGTAGATACTCATCCTTATTTTACCATTGGGATTTTAAAAAATGCTCAAAAATTGACGGAGTTATAATGTTTTGAAAAAATGGGTAAAGTGCGTTCCGTTCTAGTGCCGATTTTAGCGATTTTTCAGCCAAATTTTCGCCATTTTTTTGAATTGTGTTTACTTACGGAAATGCCCGTAAGGAGTTTCCTTAAAGGAATTTCCGTAAGGGCATTTCCGGAAATTCCGTAAGGAAACTCCGTAAGAGCATTTCCGTAAGCAAATTTCGTAAGGGCATTTCCGTAAGCGTAAGGAAACTCCTAGTGCCGAAAAATTTTTGGATGAAAATTTATATATCCAAAAAATTTTTTAGGCGGTGAGAACTGCAAGTGTGAAACTGGCGCATGTTGCAAGAACCAAGGATGTTGCAAGGAAGATGACAGTAAATACGGTGGTAATAAATTTTTGATTAATTTTTTAAATAATAAAAAATTTTAGGATCGTGCGGCAGGAGTGGATGCACCTGCAACCCTTGCAATTGCAGTCCTTGCAATTGCTAGTTGCAAGTGCAACGAAGTCAATACCTCATCCAACATGCATTATCAACATTCAACAATTCAATTCTAAATATTTTCTTTTCACACTCCCACGTGTGTTTCATATACCATAGTATGGGGACAAATTCTGAAGCCAGCGAATAACTTTTTTCAAAAAAAAGATTTTCACTCAATTCCTTTTTATGTTGTTGAGTAATATTAGTAGAGCAATGGATCGCCATTTTTTTATGTTACAATTTTTTAATTGATTTGGCATGGCATTTATGATTTTTCCTCATTTTTACATGTTTTTTCTTGCGTAATTTCAATAAATTTTTTGATTTTTTCTATACAATTTGTAGAACTAATTTTGACGAATATTTTCATATGTGGATCATAGGTTGAAATAGTTTTTTTTGATAGTTAAAATAGTTGTTTTTTGCATTTTCAGCAGGATTTTTTCCAAAAACCCCTATATACGCGAGAAAATAAGTTTTCGCATTGATTTGAAAAAATTAGACCCCCATTTCCCAGAAGCCCAAAAATGGGGGTCTAACTTTTTCAAATCAACGCGAAAACTTATTTTCTTGCGTATATAGGGGTTTTTCCTACCGGGGAATCGATTGGCGAAGGTTTCAGGGGCTAAAAAATTTCTCCTGACCCACCTACCCCAGGATTTTTGGAAAAAATCCTGCTGAAAATGCAAAAAACAACTATTTTAACTATCAAAAAAACTATTTCAACCTATGGAGAGGCAAATTTGTTTGCCTCTCCATTGCTAAAAGGTAACCCAACAAATTACAGAAAGTACATAAGATTTTCTAAAAAAATGGAAGCGTTTTTACGCAAAAATAACATCGCCGTCGTGTTTCCCGTATAAAATTACCCCTAATAGGGTCATTTTTGAGAAAAATTTTCGATTTTAGACCACGTTTCATGAGGTATAAGAGCTGAAGTAGCTCCGATCTTGCATACAAGAGCCATTGTAGTGTTGTCAAGATCCTGATTTAAATCTTCTAGTTGGAGGCAAATTTGCTCTATTATACGAAAGATCGACAGTATTTTCTTTACTTCTTGGAAGATTCATTAATTTAGCATTCAAAGCCATCTTGATATTACTTGGGTTGCCAAATTTCTGCCTCCAGAAATTTAATTTTCGAAAAAAGTGCAATCACCTTCCAACAAACAACCACTTCCCATACCAATCAAAATTTTTATTCATTTAAACAAAAAGCATATCATTTAAAAAAATACATTATGCTAACAAAAATTTAATATGTTATTTCTTT
>JAQGBS010000937.1:0-18101 GCA_034698545.1 Acrobeloides obliquus | reverse complement strand
AACAAATTCAAACGCAATTATCTCGAAAACTATAACGATTCAGAACATGCCGTAAAAACAAAAAATGCTCCATTTTTTATGATCTTTTCAAATATATAATTTTTTCATATGGTTGTAAATTACTGGACTGGTCCTTTAAGGAGGGTACCAAGCCTTTTTTTTAAACCATAAGGGGGACCCTTATATTTTTTCATGCCTTTGGCCCATTAGGGGGAGGGTATCGGTACCCCGCCCCTGTGGCTACGTCACTGATTGATAACACGATGTCCCGTGGGAAGTATGCGTGAAAAAATCCGTGAGAATTGACCTAGTGACATTTTCTTCACGACTTATGACCCACAAAATAGAAGATCCTCATGATTTTTTTTCATCTGGCCGAATTTTTTAAAACTTTTTTTTATTTAGGCATCGGGATCATGATCCGAGCCGTCAGCACATATTTCCACCTACATGACTATGATCGTTTCAAATGCATTTTACTCGGCATGCCCTGTTCATTTGGGATTATTTTCAGCCAAATCATTGTCTTAGCTATGGCGATTGATAGATTCATGGCAGTTTTCAGACCACAAGATTATTTTAAGTCTGATAATAGGGTATCTTTTTTTCGGACATTAAGTCTTGGGCGATCTGCATGGCAAAAAGTGGTGACCGATCTGGCAGCCCCATGTAGAAAATCCTATAAAAAAATGAAGACACTTCACACCATACATGGATAGGGGGTCGTAATTACGACCCCCAAGGCCCCGAAAAATGGAGGGGGGCCGAGCATCCGATTTTTTGAGGCAATTTTTGCCCGAAAATGAAATTTTTGGTAGGAGCGCCTCGCAGCGTTTTTACGCTTCGGGAATGCGTGCAATCGATTCCCCGGAAAATTTTAGCCTAGAAAACTGTTTTTCAGAAAAAAATCGAAAATTTAGATTTTTCTTTTTTTCGCTTCAATAATGAAAAAAATCGAAAAATCTAAATTTTCGATTTTTTTTTTGAAAAACATGTTTTCTAGGCTAAAATTTTGCGGGGAATCGATTGCACGCATTCCCGAAGCGTAAAAACGCTTCCTTGACCCTGTTTCGAGGAATTTTCTTTTAAAAAATCAACTTTTTCCCTGATTCAGGGTCAGGGAAGGATTTCCATGCTTCGAAAATGCGCGCAATCGATTTTTCGCCTAGAAATTAGTCTAAAAAGTCAGTTTTTACAAGAAAATCGGAAAAAAATTTTTTCGAAAAAATTCACGTTTAATGCGGTCGCTGATCGACAGTAGTTCCCAAAAATCTTTTGATTTGACTTGGTCTTTCAAAAGTTATAGCAAAAGGACAATATTATATCAAAGTTAGTTTTAGGGCTACCCAAAAACAAATTTTTTTCAGATAAAAAATTTTTTAAAGGTTCAGTGCGACGAACACTCTAACCGGGGAAATTTGTTTAAAAACAGCGCCAAATGAAAGTTCATATACGGTTTCATTGTAAAAGTTAAGTCAGATTTAATCTGCTATTACAATACTACAAACTACAAAAATGTGGTAGAAGATTTTCGACTCATGACAGTTCACTCAAAACGGATTTTCTCAGGACCCTTAAAGTATTTTCACTAAATTTAAAAAGCAATCGTTAGAGTGGCACACAATTTCAAAGTGAAAAAATGAAAACCAGGTGAAATTCTATGATATATTTCAGGGGGTACCCTATGTGATAAGTAACGAAATTTCAAAGTGCCATATCTCGGCGAAAACGAGGTCCAAACTCGAAATTGACTTAACTTTTACAATGAAACCGTATATGAACTTTCATTTGGCGCTGTTTTTAGAAAAATTTTCCCGGTTGGAATGTTCGTCGTACTGGACCTTTAAGAATGAAATTCAGACAAGTGTCTATATCGAAACATATACGCAAATGGTGTTTCTTAGATACATACGACAGTCTTTAGTATAGCTAATTTGATTTTTAAGCATATTTTTTGTCTGGAACAAACAGATGCCCTTAAAAAATACAGATTTCTCTGTTTTGGGCATCTCTAGCTACTAGAAAACACTACTTTGTATGTGATTTTTTGATTTCGGCTCTTGTCTGAAGTTCATTCTTAAAAAAATTTTGTCAGAAAAAAACAAATTTGTCTGTGTCAATTGACATCGAATTCGGTCAAACTTTTTTATATTTTTGTTTCAATATCATTAATGTTCTGAATTTGTCATCAGTTGACTTTGTCAAATTTCAAACCTTATTCAGAAATCACGGGAATGTATAGAGCTTGAAAAAAATTAGGGGTCTGTATATTTGTGAACTCGAGTGCATCGTCTTTTAGTACCTGTAATAGATTGGATGTTTACACGAATCAATTATGAAATTATTCGTGAAAATATAATTTTAATCGAACCTATCATGGTCACAGTTATTGGATTAGAGCCATCAACAGGTGGATGCGACTGGCAACAATGTCAACAGTTCGTTTCTATCGGAATCATCGCTTTGCTTATGTTAATAATAGCAGTCTCTACGTTGACACCCATTCTTCTTCATATTTTCTTAAAAGAAATTAAAACATTGCAAACACGTCTTGCACCAGAAACGATCAGGATCTATCAAAAGTTAACGAAAGCAGTGCTTATCCAAATTGGATTATTATTCTCGATTCTAATCCTACCGTTAACTGTATTAGGGTTAATGTATTTTACACACAATCCATATGGAAGTTTATATGGACAAATGGCTATATTTCCAATATGTCTGCATTCGATTTTAGAATGCTTTGTTATATTGACCATTATCACCCCATATAAACAATATGTTCATGAGCTGATTGAAAAATTGTTGACAAAATTTGGGCTTAAAATCCATCATGAGCCGGTTAATTCTGTGTCGAGGCATGTTATTAATGCATGGCAAACAGCATGCTAGAGGTGATTTGCTAATAGTTATTCTATTGAAAAGAAGCCGGATCTATAAATGTTTTGAAGCTCAATCTATCAACTTTTTGTCATATACAGTCGTGGACAAAAGTCATAACAAGATAACCATAGGTGAACCTGTGGCTGGATCATTATTAACAAACCAAAACAAAAAAAACAAGCTAAGCGTAATCTTGGGTATTTTTAAGCATAAGTTCGAGTTTTGTAAGCTTACACGTTTTAATTTTTTTCAATATTAAAAAATGTATAAAAAAAACAAATATAATTTAAAAAAGCCCTTCAAAAATTTTTAGTTATGGGCCCCCACTTGTTTTTATTTTAAGTTTTAGTCTTATTTGAAATACAATTTTTGTAACATGCAACAAAAACCAAAATTTTAGTAATCTACGTTTTCAAAAACAAAAGTTTTTGTTGCAAATTTTTTTGTCTTTTATTTATTCTAACATTTGTAATGTTAAAATAAAAATGGGTACGAGAGAGTGAGAGCAAAGAGACACAGATCAATATTACCTAGTGCCTTAGACATGTGAGAAATCGATTTCGCAAATTTTCGAGACTTGAACATTCTTCTCTTACATTGATTCAGGGAATCAGTGGACGAATTGCCGTCAGGAGTGGGTAGATAAATCAGAGCCCCAATTCTGATTTAAATTTTGAATTATTTTCGTCCGTAAATTTGCTCATTTTTAATGTTTGAAGTTTTTTGCATTACAAATGAGCTTCTTTCCTCACATTCCCAAAACATCCACCATTTCATTGACTGTCCAGCTGGTTGTCAGCGACAAGCCGACTCAAGGCTTTGACATGATAGCCACATACCGAAGCAAGCTAATGGCCAACTTCCCCTTGCTCTCTTCCGCCTTCAGGTCACATTCACACTTTCTTGATATCTACGGCATCATTGCTTTCCCCCTCTCCTTTTTCCGCGCCAACTTCCTCAACTTGCCTTACAAAAGCCCAATTCTTCATAAGCTGTAAGAAAAAACGACTCGGGGGCAGTGAGCAGTCTTAGACCCAAGCTGTTCTTCTCTCTTGTTGAATCTATTTTCTTTGTATTTTAAAATATTAGAATAAACTTAGCTTAAGGCCATCTTAGGTGCGTAAGCTAGTTTATAATTTGCATCCCTTACTTTACGTGGGCTTGGGAGTTGATCATAAGTTGTATTTTGAGTCTCAAGTGAGCTCGAAAGTTGAAAACAGGCTGAAGTCTGTGTCCTCCCCCTCAACACAGCAGTTGATAAATTGACTCTCTGAATTATTCCCACATTCTGTCAGGACTTGAAGTGTCTGAAATCCACTAAACTGAGCCTTTGCAACATATCCTCTCTCCCTATAGCACTTAGTTCTGACAAGTGGTTAGCGACCCGTCTCCTCAACTTGAGGTCGAAACCGGCCGATGCTGATTTCTATATATTATAAATTTCCAATCGGTGTTTCATTTCAGTAGACGAAAAATTTTATAAGAAGCGTCTTAATTAATTTTCGGATACAATCAGAAACAATTTTGTTCTTTATTACTTTAAAAAATAGTGCTTTCTATAGTTGGTCTTATCTTATTTCAATGAATGATATCATTGATAAGATCTGTCAACAATTAGAAAAATACTTGGAATGTATAAGCTTACAAAAATTGATAACATTTTATACTCTGAACATTGATTTTATTTTAGGAATGCGGTTTTCTCAAGTTTTTCTCGCTCTCTTTTTATCCCCTCTTGTTAGCTCATGGATATTTCTTATCCGATCTTTCAAACGACACTTGATAAAGAGCTTTTCCCGATGCCAGCAACTGGTACAATGCCGAATTATCCTGTTTCAGAGAAATCGGTCACTTTGCATCAGCTAACAATGCTATTGTCAATTCATACCTTATTCAACTTGACCAACAACAATTTAAAGGAAATAATGGTCTTTGGTTGGGCGGATTTTCTGATGGGCATAATGGGGCATGGTATTGGTCAAATTTTGGGTATGAAAATTGGCAAGAGGATAAGCGTAAGAACATGGTGGATATTGAGAGAAATGCGCAAATTTTAGGACAACCAATTACATCAAACATGATTCAGACCAACCAACAACGCCGGAATCGATAGCTGTACAACTTGCACATTCGAACAACATTGTCAACAACTCAGCGGACTTTAGTCTCTATACATAGTTACATTGAAAAATTATCCGTATCAAGTAATTTACATTTATCGGAGACATTCGTGACCATAGATGGGGTATTTTTTCAAAAATTAGGCGCTATTCCCTCTGATCCAGATTAGCTAAGTAATATCCCTGTCTTCCAAAGGCGCTATTCCTGGGCCTTCACCCAAAGACCCTAAGCCAAATCTTTTGTTCATTTGTGATCGTTATAATTGCCAGTCCTAAAAATAGATTTCTTGAGACCTTCTATTTAACCGAAATAGCTTGAGGTCCATTAATAAACCTTAAAGGGACAGTAAACTCCGGAATCTGAATCAGGGAAGCTTTGAAAATGTCAATTCTGATTCCCCACATGTTCTTACCCCAAGAAGAGTCATTTCCAGAAAAAATTCATTCACTCAGAATTGGATACCCGATACTGAGTATTCAGGATGGGGTACTTGATATTGAGTATTCAATATACACGTGCACTTTTGAATCGACCCTTCGCGTACATTCGATATTGAATATTCAAAATCGGATGAAATTCATGATCGGATACAACATATAAATGTACAAAATATGGCGTAAAAATAAGATACAGCGATATGGTCTAAAAGGATGTCCAGATTTGATTTCAATTTGAACACTTTTTATCAAATGTGTATGTCTTTTTTTCTCATTTTTTAGTTTTTTAATATTCTTTATGAAAATTTTGTTAATAATTCCATTTTTCTTTGCTAATAACTTTTTGTCTTTACGTTTGTTCAAAGCCGTATCTCATCAGGCTATTCTTGTTCATAAAATTAAATTTTCCTTTTTTCTACTAATACCTTGTGCATTTCTATGAATCTGATATGCCCGTTAAAGCAGCGCCCACATTTACTTGTCAAGTATCGAGAACTCATTAATTATTGAAGTTAGCTAAAAACGATTTGTTGAAATATTAATAAAGAAAGTATCATGATAAACGTTGAGAACGATAATTAAATTTTCGCCTATAATTTTTAGTCCATAAGAGAGTGTAAAATTTTTTCTAATACTCAAAGTAAACTTGGTACAACAGATATTGCGAGATTGAAAACTAGGCCCTGGGAATTGAAATAGTGGCTTCAAGTGGTGCCAACGGTACGGCTAAAGAGTAAATGAAATAAATTTTTGTAGTCCGTACAAGGTGCAGTAGCGGACAAAATTGGAGCTAATTGACTGGAGTTGCATAGAATTGGAACACTGCAGCAGTAAAAGTTGCACTCTATTTTCCAAAGTCGAGTCCAGTGACCAGAATTGTACCTCATCGGACAAAATTCGATGCTAAAATTAGACCCCAGGACAAAAGTTGAACCGAGAAAAAAAGTTGAATAGCTCAACATGGTCTCGAGTGGTCAAAATTGACCTTGATTCAGGGAATGGAATAGGTGTTTAGAAGCAAAAATCTTTTTCGGATTTTTATGAGAAAACCGTCGATTCTTAGGTTTTTCTAGGCGGGAAATCGAAGCACTCCGAACCGTGAAAGCGCTTTCTTGACCATGTTTCAGGGACTGTAAATGCTTCCTTTAGCGATTTTATTCAAAAATCCGAAAATGTTTGATTTTCACTTCAATACATCGATTCCTTCCCTGATTCAGGGTTAAGGAAGCGTTTTCACAGTTCGGAAGTGCGCGCAATCGATTCCCCGCCTAGAAAAACCTAAGAATCTACGGTTTTTTCATAAAAATTCGAAAATGTTTGATTTTCGCTTTAATACACCCAACCAATTCCCTGAATCAGGGTCAAGGAAGCGTTTTCATGCTATGGGAATGCGCGAAATCGATTTCTCGCATAAAATTATCTCTAGGAATGAATTTTTTAGAAAAATTTTCAAACAAAATTTGTTCAGAGAACGGGCTCCGATTGTTACCTTCCATTAAGTGAAAAAGAATATAACTAACGTTGGAAGGATTGTTGAAACGCTTTCTTAGGCTAACAAGATCGTTCAGTAAACCACCGTTTGATGAAGTTATAAAATGAAGTTCACCGATAAAAATCTATATTTTTGAGATGCAGAAAAAAATTTTTTATAAAGTTCCAATTTTATTGAAACCGGTTTAAAGCATAGCTTCTAATGATTTTTATAGGATTAAAAAAAGTTAATGAAATCGATTGCCATGTGTAAAATAATCATGTTGTTAAAGATCATCGTGTACAACCAAGTGTGTGTTTTCTTCAACATTGAATCACCGTGGACAAATTTACACTTACTATTTAAAAACATTGTAAACCAACCAAATTTGCAAATGCTACAGTTTTTTAAATTTATTTTCAAGTTTTGAAAAACTCTATATCTTTCCAAGAAAGGCCATTTTCGGAAACGACCAAAATTACAACACTCTTAATTTTTACTTTTTTTTAAGCCTGAAACCTAAGTTTGAAGAGTGAGAAAAGTCTAGGCAAAAGCCTAAAAACCTAAGCCTTGAAAACCTAAGCTGAAAAAGAGTAGAAATTAAGAGTATTGTAATTTTGTTAATGTATCAAAATGTGGTCTTTTTAAGTGCATATATGAATCTAATGGTTTAGCCAACTGGCAAGCCCTTCGATGGTGGTAGATTTGGATTGCTATTGGGGTAAAAGGTGATTATGTCCGTGCAGCATAACAATAGGTTGTGTAATATTTGGGGACTCCGTTTTCCGGGGTAAAATTTGTGTTCTCGAGCAAACAAACGATTAAAGTTCTTCATTTGGATAAACTGATACGATGGTACTCAAAATTAACAGAAATATGCAAAAATGTAAGTATTTCATTTTGGTTGACGTTGAATGATTGAGACTCGATAAAATTTAGAAGCTCGGGCTTAGTTTAATAAAGGGACGGAGAACGATTCCAATTATTGTATGTTCAAGAAAGGACTTATTTCAAGCGGAACTATAATTCATTTAAGCATTTGCCCATGCGCAAATGCTTAAATGAATTATAGCTCCGCTTGGAAAAAGTCCTTTATTGAACATACAACAATAATTGAAATCGTTCTCCGTCCCTTTACTAAGACCGAGCACCTCAATTTTTTCGAGACTCAGTCTTTCAACGTCAACGAAAATGAAATATTTACGCTCTTGCATATTTCTGTTCATTTTGAATACCATCGTCTCAGTCTACCCAAATGAAGAACTTCAATCGTTTCGTTTGCTCGAGAACATAAATTTTACTTTGGAAGACGGAGCCCCCTCCTCCCAATATTATACAACCTATTGCTACTCTCTAAACAATTGCACAAACATAATCACCTTTTATCCTAACAGTAATCGAAATTCTTCAGCCATCATCGAAGTAGGAACGTAAGTAAAGATTTTTGTTTGAAAACATGAAACTCTGAGAAAAAATTCTAAAAATGGACAAAGAAAATGCATGATATCAATAGAAATTTAGGAAATTATCCAATTACAATATTTCTCTCAACACCTCCTATACAATGAATGATAGCAATGTTGAGCTGATGCCAATTACGTCTGATTATCTATTGGGTGTAAATTACTACGTGTTTATCAAGATGTTTGTAATCAATTTGACTGTCGAAACATCGCCTATGAATGTATGGGATGCCATGGATCATGTGTATAGACGTTGTGAAATTTCATCGGGAGGCATACTGCCTTCTATCGGCCCTGAATGCAATACAAACTTACAATGTTTGGCCTATGTTAAGTGCATTGAAGGTAATATAGGGACTAGAAGCCAAAATCAGTCTATTTATTTATACTCTCAATTTAGACGTATATATAATTTTCTTATGACTTATATTATTATAATCCCCTATGTTATTGGTCTCTTGTTTTCGGTCTTAAACGTAGTGCTTTTCATCCAGCTTTTCAAATCATTGAAAAGTCCATTCATGATGTTCGTCGCCATTCAAAGTTTCTATTCTATTTTTTGGTTTCTCTGTTTCTTTCTCTTCACTGCGTCCTATGTAGGATTCGGAAAAAGCCTTTTAGGGTTTCAATTCAATTATCTGTTTGTAGGTTCCTTTAAAAGTATTAACTTCGAATTTTACACGATACCTTTATCTTTGATGTTCCTGTGTAGTTTTGGAATCGAAGCGATAAGATTTTTTAAAGCTCTCTCGCGTGTATTTGCATTACGGTTCCCTTTGTGGTTTTCAGATAAGTTGACAATCAAACACGCGCTTTTTTCTTGCCTAAGCACATTTATTCTAGGAATCATAGCCTGGGTATTTGTGGTTTTAAATCAAATTTATAAATACACTCCTGACGGTCTTTATCTTGGTACTGTAATAAGTATATGTGAAGGGCGCGATCCAACTCATGGAAAAAAGAACTTTCTCTATATAGTTGACGGCTGGGGTTGCTTTCCACAATACATACTCTATGATGAATTATGCCCTTTAAATTTGATAACACTCTTATTGGATTTTTATCTCCTCTTTCTTCTTAAACGATCCAAATTGAATGATCAACAGAAAATACGCGAAAAAGTGCTTAAACTCTTTATCGTGATGGATTTAATCGATGTCTTCTATTCTTGTTTTCGAATAATGTTCATCTTTGTTTATTCTCGTAACCAATTCTTAAGTTTCTTATTTTTTTCTCCCCAATGGAGTATGTTTTATTATAATGCTTATGCAAGATACATAATGCTGGCGTTGTATGACATCGACCAGCTTTTCTTTTATGTGATTAGGCTTATCTTTTATGCGGTCGAAATGGTTGTTTGTCAAATGCTGATGCGACGTATCCAAACTGTTGAAAATCCTCATGATGTTCCGAGAAATTTTGTAGACAAATTTCTATTGAAGTTTACGAAGATGTTCTATACAAGAGTGCTCAGAGTTCAACCAACAGCTATAATCAACAACTCGACGAACATAGTCGTAGCTCGTATGTAGCCAGGAGTTTTTCTAGGTAGCTTTGCTAATGGGCAACTTTATTCATGAAATTTTCTATAGTTTATTTTTTCCTGATCTAGATACTTGGTTTAGTTGAATATTAAAAGTAATGAAATAGTCGTATTTCTTAGAGATCTTATTTGCCATTAGCTTCATAGGTGAGAGTGAAGGGGCGTTGAAAAACCTTTTTTGTTAATCACCATCTTTGTTTTGATTAATTGTATATGGTCTTTGTTTTAATAAAAAATGTTAAAAAATATAAATTTTATGATTTTTAATATTTTGTATTTGTTTAAAACAAGTTCCGCGAAAGAACCGAGATTCGGATGTTACAAAAATTTTTTCCTCGCTGAACGAAAATTTAGGCATATATTCTGATAGAACTCACCGAGTTATGCAACTTTTATTATGGGCTCCCGACCCGGCGACCTCTCCCTTTGGCTCTATGGCCCCTAGGAATTGATGGAAACGGCCATTTTTCGACAAAACTTGGATCGGCCCTAAGTTGATAAGTTTTTTAGTCTAATTTTATTAAAAAGTTGTGACAGTTTGTTTCGGGTCACACGGCTTTCGAGTGGGGCCGGGTAGTAGGATTTTAAGCCGGCATAACTTTTAAAGTATACACTCCAAATTTTTTATTTTTTGCATAAATATTCCTCCTATATAAAGCAATATTTATGTAAAATATCAAGGTGTACTTCCAAAGTTTAAGGGGTCTTTGGGTATTTTGACTCTGCGAAGAGTAGTCAATTAGGAGCATTTTTGGGTATTTGGCTAAGTATAAAATTATGTGAATGTCTGGGGTCAAAGTGGTCTTAGCATAAAATAAAGCCCCAAGCCCCAGCTACAAAATGCAAAAGACCTTTTGCCAAAATCTAATTTTACTAAAAAGTTGTGTTACTTTGATTTGGACCACACGGTTTACGAGTAGCGCCGGGTAGCCAAACTTCAAACTGTCACCCTACATTTGTACGCCACTCAATGTTTCTGATTCTTTGCATAAATGTTCGGAGCTAGTATACTTTAGTCCTGTCAACCGACAGGAGCAAAAATGAAAAAAAATTTTTTTTGAATTTTTTTAACAAGTGACCCTTTAGGGGTAATTTTATGCGAAAAATCGATTGCGCACATTCCCGAATCTTGAAAACGCTTCCTTGGCCCTGATTCAGGGAAAGAATCAGTTGATTTTCGCTTCAATATACCAATTCTTTCTCTGAATCAGGGTCAAGGAAGCGTTTTAAGGTTCGGGAATGCGCACAATCGATTTTTCACATAAAATCACCCCTAAAGAGTCACTTGTTAAAAAAATTCAAAAAAAAAATTTTTTTATTTTTGCTCCTGTCGGTTGACAGGACTAAAGTATACTAGCTCCAAATGTTTCTCATATATAGAGCAATATTTATACAAAGTATCAAGAAGTACTTCCAAAGTTTAAGGGTACTTTGACTCCGCGAGGGGTAGTCAATTTTTGGGTATTTTGGATATTTGCCTAAGTATAAAATTATGTGAATGTCTGGAGCCAAGGTGTTCTTGACATAAAATGAAGCCCCAATCTCCAGCTATAAAATGCAAAAGACCGCTTTCCGCAAGCTAAAAAACTTATCGATTGTTAGGGCCCATCCAATTTTTGTAGAAAAATGACCGTTTACACCAACTTCTAGGGACTATAGCGCGACGGGGAGAAGTCGCCGGGTCGGTGAGTTCTATCAGAATATCGACTTAAATTTTCGTTCAACGACGAAAAATTTTTTGTGACATCCGAAGCTTGGTTCTCTCGTGGAACGTGTTTTAAAATTGTAAAAAATTAAAGATAAAAAAATAAAGAAATTTTGTAAAAAGGAGACAATAAGTCTCTCTTGGTAGGGGATTAGTGCTTATCGGAGCCCTTAATTTATTGCCAACTCCTTTATTTCCCATTGGATGTCAAGGTTTCTCAACAAGGGTCAAGGTATTCCAAAGAGTGTCAGGGCTTAGGCACCAAAAAAGCCTAAGTCTAACTTTTTGAACTCATTAAAGAAAATAAAGAAGTTGGCAATAAATTCAAGGGTTCTGATAAGCACTAACCCCCCACCAAGAGAGACTCATTGTATCCTTAAAATTGTTGGACGGCCGTCGAACCACAGCCATCAGGCTTTTCTCCGTCTGGCTGCGATGCGTCTAAGCATAAGCTTAACCATCAAAAAATTTAAGCCTCAAAAAACCTAAGCCTTTGGGAAGCTTGACCGAGAAAGCTTGACACTCCTTGGGAAACCGTGACCGCACACATCTAAAAGTCAACACTCTTTTGATCGACAACAATGTTTATTTATTAAAGGAGACATTTATATACCGAAATCAACAAATTTCAAGTATACACATAAATTTATCTGGATACATTTACGTTAGTTTTATCGAATTTTGAAAATTTTTTGAAAAATGAAGCGAAATGTCATGATTTGCATAGTGTAAATGATGATTTTATATGATATTTTTATGATTTTCTTGTGTTTTTTTCGGCATAAAAACAGAGTTTTCCAAAAAATTTTTTGCCTGCGGCGCTGATTTTTTGTTTTAATTAAAGGATTTCACCAAAATTGTTCAATATTACCAATTTTTAACAAAAAAATTTAACATTTTTTCATTAAAAAATCGCAATTTTCTGAGCATTTTCAGCTAATAAATATGCATTTTGCAAAAAATTTTCGCCTGCGGCTCTTGTACGGTATTAAACAATTAACAGTTTCCTAGAACAATTTTTAAGAGAATACTACAGTCAAATATGACTGATTATTAAATTAATGTTCTTATTGATTGGCTAATAAAAATAAATTTGCTAAGCAAACGGCGAACCTAGAGGAGGAGGTTGTTCCCTCCTCTAAGTTCGCCATTGCTAAGAGACTAATATACCTTTTCTTTAGGCTTACTTAGTTGCCCGAAATGTTATGACAGCATGAAAAACATAAGCTTGATAAAATCAATGAAACTTGCCTCTGGAGTTCGTCGTTCCTGAAAAAAAGTGAAACTGTCACCTGACTTCAAAAAATTCTACTCTATAAGTACATTACACATTCTCCATACACAACATGCTGTTAAAAATAGACATCATTGTACACTTCCTTGTGCATTATTGCCCCTATGAAAATTTTCCCTTTATTGATTTTGGCAAATTTTTCTTACTTTATCTAATGGATCTGGCTGCTTAATAGACTGCTGCTTCAATATAGTTTCGTGGAAAATTCCAGAATATCTTGATGTTGGATGCTTGAATTTTACCTGACTAAGTTTAAATTTGATTTAGTAAAATCCATAAAAAGCTCAAATTTGATTCCAAACAAGAGTCACACAAAAGTTTGGCTCGATAGCCAATTTTACTTCTTTTCATGAAATACCCGCATCTTGGATGGAAAGTTGATATGGAGTGTTGTTTCGGTTTTGAAGAACAACAACGTATTGATTGGAAGAGGTCAAAAATCCGACTCCGTTGACATCGTCTTTAAGATAATCAGTGCCTTGGATAGAAACACCTTGAACTCCTATGTCGAGATTGACTCGGATAGAGTCTGGACGGACGAATTTGCTAAAAAGTATACAAGGCTTAAGCTTAGTTTCTTACTTGGGCTTATGATTGCATAAATTGCTTAAGCATAGGCTTAGACTAAAACTTTTTCAATGGCCTACCTAAAATGTACCAAAGTATAATAAACGGAATTTTGATAGAATTCATCTATAGTTCCATTTATAACGATGGGAGAATAAGAAGAGTCAATTAACCAACTATTCTAATCCGTCCAACCAGTGACCCAATTTTGAAAGTCCTAAAAGCGGGTTTTTAGAATTTTTAGTATATTTTCTAGGATGTTCTAAAGTGTTTAGGATATTCTAGGTTCCTCTGTTTTTACTTACATCAATAATATCGATGCATAGTCATTTGTATCTGACCAAAGGCCCAAAAGGTTATTATTGTCTAAATAACCATTACTTACCTAACTGTACACCCTCAAGTATTTTGAATTATAATGTCTAAAATATGTTATTGTTAATAAAAATGAATATAAGAAAAAGCGTTGTTTTCAGACCAAAATATGTTATTTTCTCGAATTTTCGCGTTGATATACAGCTTTTCTTGAATTCGAGGAATTTTATGAATGTCAAATTCGAAAAAACTTTTTCCCCTAATATTCACGTCAAGCAGTTTTGTACTGTGATTTTGATTATTTTAGTAGTTTGAACCTTGCTTCAACACCACAAGCAAATTTAGTTGTTTACTTTTCACCTTCACAACAAATTGTTTGCGTTGTTCTTTCTTGTGATATTCATTTGAGGTTGATATTCTTCTACTATTGTCCAATTTTATTCAATACGATTCATTTTGTTCATGGGGTAATTTTGGCTACTCGAGTCCACTTTGAGCTATTTAGGTTCAATTTGCCCGATACGGTTTAATTTTTGTCCTGACCTAATTTTGGCATTGAATTTTGGAGGTCCAATTCTGGTCACTGGATTCGACTTTGGAAAATAGGGTACAATTTGTGCTGCAGTGTTATGCAATTTCAGTCAATTAGCTCCAATTTTGGCATCTACTGCACGAACTACAAATTTTTTTATTTCATTTAATCTTTAGCCGCACCACTTGAAACTATTTCAATTCCCAGTTTTCAATCTCGAAATATTTGTTGTACCAAGTTTATATTCCACTTTAAGTATTAGAAACCATTTATACTTATGGACTAAAAATTATAGGCGAAAATTGAATTATCGTTCTCAACGTTTATCATGGTACTGTATTCGCATGAATATTTCAACAAATCGTTTTTTAGCTAACTTCAATAATTAATGAGTTCTCGATACTTGACAAGTAAATGTGGGCGCCGTTTTAACGGGCATATCAGATTTATAGAAATACACAAGGTATTCGTAGAAAAATAAGGAAAATTTAATTTTATGAACAAGAGTAGCCTGATGAGATACGGCTTTGAATCAACGTAGAGGCAAAAAGTTATTACCAAAGAAAAACGGAATTATTAAAAAATGTCATAAAGAATTTTAAAAAACTAAAAACGAGAAACAAGACATATTCATTTGATAAAAAATGCTCAAATTGAAAACAAATCTGTACACCCTTTTAGATCATATTCCATCTTATTTGTGCACCTTATGAACTAAATGATTTGTTTGAGAATTATTGACTATGATGATCATACATGGCAAGGGGTAGAACAGTTCGACCCAACCCACATCGCAAATTGGCGAAAATTATGCGAAAATTACTTCGCAAAATTTGGGAAAATTTTGTTCAAAATTGTGAAATTGAATTAGAACTCTCAATTTGCGAGGTTATATTCAACTTCGCAAATTGCGAGGTTGGATTGAACCTCCCAATTTGCGAGATTGAATTAGAACCAGTGGCGTAGCTATAGGGGGGGGGGGGAACCCGGGGCACACCATGTTCAAAATGACCGCACAGAAAACTCATGAAAAACGAATGGTAGAATTGTAGTTTATCTAGCCATTTTAAAGAAGGGGGAGGGGGTGCACGTCCAGTACCAGGGTTGTCGCAAACTCGAAAATTCGAACTCGATAAACTCGAAAAAATAATCGAGGTTTCGAGTTTTGAAGAAGGAGTCATTCACATATCACGTAATCAAATATTTAACATTTTTAGACCACCCCCTACCCCTTTCGTGATCAAACATAATTTACCCCCTCCCCTACCGTGATCATGGTCAACTTTTTTTCTTTGAAAAATAGGCATTTTAATGTAAAAATGGAAATTTTTTTTGATTTTAGCAATTTTTCAATTGGATCAATTTTTTCGATTTTGACCAATTCTTTCGATTCTGATCAATTTTTTCAAGTTTGGCAATTTTTTCGACATGACCAATTTTTTCGATTTTGGCAATTTTTATTATAAATTACTCACAAATTTGGCGAATTTTGTCTGCGGCGCTAAAATTTTAGTTTTTCTAGTAATAAAGGGAACCACCCAATGTTCTCCTCCTTTGGGGGGGGGGAAACCCGCGGTAGTTCCCTAATCCTGGAAACCACTCCGGGCAGTGGCGTACCCAGGGAGAATTTTTTCCGAAATCCGAAAATTGTAAATTTTTTCCTAATGGTCTCCCTTCATGTTTTTGCTCAAAATTTTTGAAATTTTTTCAAATCCCAATAGTCTCCCTTTTGATTTTTCACCAAAAAGCAAAAATTTTTTTGATCCTAGCCAGTGGCGTAGCTAAAGAGGGGAACTGGAGGTGGGTCCCCATTCTTGGAACAATTAAAATTTGTTCCTAATGGTCCCCCTGATGTTTTTCATTGAATTTTTTGAAAAATTTTTTCAAAAATCATAATGCTCCCCCATTATGATTTTTCGCGAAAAAGCTCCAAAGTTTCCATTTTTTATATATAAAAATTGTAATTTTCTTAGCATTTTCGCTTAAAAAATAAGCATTTACCAAAAAAATTTTTGCTTACGACGCTGGATTTTATTTCGACTAGAGTTTTTCACCAAATTTTTCCATTTTTCAACAAAATAGCCCCAAATTTGACATTTTTTAAACCAAAAGTTCTTCATTTTCTGAGCATTTTCAACTTAAAGGGAGGGGGTAACAATCGGGGCCGGTTCTCCGGACGTCAATTTTTGACAAAAATCAACTTTTTAACACCCTAAATGAATTTTTCAGAAAAAGTGATGTTCTAGAAAGTTGTTCAGAATTTTAAGAGGAACAACTTTGTAGAATATCACTTTTTCCGAAAAATTCATTTAGGGTGTTAAAAAGTTGATTTTTGTCGAAAATTGACGTCCGGAGAACCGGCCCCGATTGTTATCCCCTTTAAAAACAAGTATGTCTAAAAATTTTCACTGCGGCGCTGTTTTTTTTCTTAAACTACAATTTTTCACCAAAATTGTCTAATTTGTTTTCATTTTTCAACAAAAAATCCCAAACTTTAACATTTTTTAAACCAAAAACACTTTCTGATCATTTTTGGCATATATTATGAAAGTCCGATTTTCAACCCTTTGGGGACTCTCTAGGCCCTTCGGCCATCGGAGGGTTGAAGATGGATAATTTATGATTTTTATAAGTTTCCGATCTTTACACGACGACACACTGAAAAATAACGTCGGGATTATGTTCCTGGCATGGAAAAACCTCTAGATATGACCTTCTCGGCTCGCGGATCGGGAGGCTTCAGACTTTGTCAATTTGAAACACATGTGGTACGAAAAGTACTTGTACGAAAAATACCGTACGAAAACAATTGTACGAAAAGTGATACTGCCCAATTTTTCATATATTGCTAATCAAAACAAGTATTGCTCAATTGTTAGATTTCGAAAAAGTGAATAAAGAATATTTATACAAAAAATGCTTGGCATTTTTATTATATTCATGTAAAATATAAAAAAATTCTTTAACTATGATTTAACTTTACTATAGGCTTGCATGACGTTCAGATCAACCTTTGCCCCATTTGCACTTATGACGAATACTTTTTAAACACTAACTGATTAAACAAATTCTTCTGCTCGCTTATTCATAAGTTCGAAATTCAAGATCACATACATGTCATGCAAAATTTTGACTTGTGTTGCTTTATCAAACATTTTTAATACCTTGTAAATATTTTAATGCGATTCCGAAGCTAATTTAAATATGTTCTTAACTCATTTTACTCGCATTGTCTACGAAAAATATGAATTTTTTCTTCTTATTAGCCTTTTCTTTAGTAAAGGTGTTGATTGTTGAATGCGATGAGTTGCTTTTTGTGCAAGCTGTAAGTTGTTAAAGGTACATGTTCAGTTCTAACAGTACAAAGAAGCGAAAAGTGAATGTTTTGTGTCACTACTCAAGCTTTTACAATTAAAAATTTTTTAAATCAAAAATACGACCACGAGTGATACATAAAAGATTTTTGAAAATTTTTTTTCAAGTTTTATACATTCCTCATGGTCGTAGTTTTTATTTATAAAAAATTCGAGTATTTGCACGAAAACATTCACTTTTCGTTTCTTTGTACTGTTAGAGCTGAACATGTACAAGATAGATGGAAATAACTCCATACTCTCTATAAAATTTGAATGTTATAGCTATTGTAGAGCTTAGGTTAATATTCATGTACTCATTTTTTCTAGATTTTAGGCATTAAAGGGGGGGTCCAACTTACGGCCGGGTAGAAAATTTTTTTGAATTTTTTTAAAAAGTGACTCTTTAGGGGTAAT
>JAQGBS010000936.1:0-18106 GCA_034698545.1 Acrobeloides obliquus | reverse complement strand
AAACATCCATTGGAGTTTTAAGGTCGCCGGCGAGAATCTTGAAGCACCTGCGCTGAGGATTCTGTACATGGTGACGGAAAAAAATGCCGATACTACAAAGACAAGACATGCGGAAAATAGTATGGTAATAAAGAAAACCATAATAAACGGGTTGATTGTGGCATCGTACCCAAAAATGGGCAGTGAATTGATATATTCGTGGCTGACATTTGTTGTCTAAATTTCAATTGGTCCGGTTATTAATGCTGCAGTTATTGCGCACCAGTTCGCAGTTAATCTCGGGAGACGCCCTCGGGAGTCGCTGCTCGGTCTATTTTCCTAGCGGTCAGCTAGATACCCCGCTCTATTAAATATTAAAGGTACACTGCACTATAGAAGAACTTTTGATGTAATGTTTTTGTGTCAATACACAACATGTTAAAAAATTTTTCAAATTCGATTTTTCTTAAAATAGGCTAAAAATTGTTTCAAACCGTTCTAATTAAAGTTGTTAATGAAAATATTCTTACTTTTTTGGTGAAAATTTTTTTTAAATTGACAAAAAAAATTTTATGTGAAAAAATTTTTTCGACGATTTTCAAAAAAAAATTTTCGGCCGTCAGAAACATTTTCACTAACAAACTTTAATTACCCTAAGTTCATGCGTATAAACTTAGGGTAATTAAACCACCCCTTCATGACCACCCCTTCACGACCCACCATTGCAATTGAATTAGCGAATGCCATTAACAAGCGATATAGGCTACGAAATACCGCTCCGACACCCGATCCCCTCGTGTAGGAAACATCCCGAAAATACATACCACCCACTTGTGGGGGGGGGGTCGGTCTCTAACATACAACTGAATATATACACCCCCTTTAAGTTTTACCTCATTTTTTAAAATTTCTTTTAAAACTTCAGGATCAACTCGACTTAAAATAATTAAACAAATATGTAAGATCACAAAGGCATAAGCAAACCCCAAAAGCGCCACGATATGCCATGTTTTACCCAATAAATAATTCCCATCAATAGGTAAGGCGTTTGAATACCTATATACTAAACATATGAACAAGCTGAACGCGTTATGATTGTATATAAAAACAGCAGCTTCGAGTTGAACAAATCCTCCATATGAACCGAAAATTTGGGTCGGCCCTGTAGCCATTGCCATAAAAAAGGGGAATAGAGTGATTGGTTTGTACATGCGCATTATCAAATCAAATAGAAAGCTCCAGAGCATGGTGTTTAATATCATCCATTTGTAGGTTCTCATAGCTGGCGTAGATTTGTACAATACAACGAAAGCGGCAAATGGGAATATAATTATGCCGATCGAAGATGTTATTTCTATTGTTGTATCATAGAGAGATTGCCATTCTGGACGATAAATATTTGCAAAGTCTATCATATTTTAGAAAAATTGTAAAAATAGATTTTTCTGAAGCAACGGAGAAATTAAATGGGTTTCAAAAGACTAAGAGATTATAAAACGTTATTAAGGGAAAAAACCAAAATGAATTTTTTGACAGGTGATTTTTCCTTAAAATTTATTACGCCGACGTCCGATTAACACGTACCACATACAAGGTTTAGTTGTAAGGCTGTGTTTTGGTATGTAATGCGAAGGAGGAACACAGGTGTGTCCTCGATCTACGATGTGTGGCCGATCTACGATGCATTGCGCACAGCCACTCTGACCAATCGACCTCCACTGTGACTGCGAATAAGGTATAATTTCTGCGCGCTCGATTTAGTAACTGCAACATTAAGGTAGCTCTTTTGACTTCAAGTAGAGTTTGAACCAGCATTGAGGGACGCCTGAGACAAGCACAGTATCACCGAACCATGGGACCCTTAGAGTAACCGCTTCAAATTCTACTCTAGTCGTAACATATTATTTGTTTGAATATATTTGCCCAAAATTTTATTCGGTCCTCAAAAATTGATGAAAAAATGCTAAATTTTAGCTTAAAAATTGTCAAAAACTACCTAAAAATGCGCGAAAACTTTTTTGGACTATATATAGCTTTTAAAAAAAAATTTTTTAATTTTGGGCAAAAACATAGGAGAGTCCTATGATTTTTCAACTTTTTCAGCCATGGGGGGACACACCTGTGTTCCTCGTCCGCATTACATACCAACAGCCTTACAACTAAGCGTTGCATGTGGTAAGCGTTAAGAGGCGTCGAAGTAATAAATTTTAAGGAAAAATCACCTGTCAAAAAGCTCTTTCTTTTCTTAACAACGCTTTATAATTTCTTAGTATTTTCGAATTCAATTTAGTTTCTCCGTTTCCTCAGAAAATTCGTCATTTTTACAGTTTTATTCTAAAATATGATAGACTTTGCAAATATTTATCGTCCAGAATGGCAATCTCTCTATGATACAACACTAGATATAACATCTTCGATCGGCATAATTATATTCCCATTTGCCGCTTTCGTTGTATTGTACAAATCTACGCCAGCTATGGGAACCTACAAATGGATCATATTAAACACCATGCTCTGGAGCTTTTTATTCGATTTGATAATGTGCATGTACAAACCAATCCCTCTATTCCCCTTTTATATGGGAATGGCTACAGGGCCGACAGACATTTTCGGTTCATATGGAGGATTTGTTCAACTCGAAGCCGCTGCTTTTATATACAATCATAACGCGTTCAGCTTATTCATATGTTTATTATATAGGTATTCAAACGCCTTACCTATAGATGGGAATTATTTATTGGGTAAAACATGGCATATCGTGGCGCTTTTGGGGCTTGCTTATGTCGGTGTGATCTTACATATTTGTTTAATTATTTTAAGTCGAGTTGATCCTGATGTTTTAAAAGAAATTTTAAAAAATGAGGTAAAACATAAAGAGGGTGCATATATTCAGTTGTTTGTTAGAGACCGATCGAATTTTTTTTGCCGACTCTCCACAAGTGGGTGGTATGTATTTTCGGGGTGTTCCCTATATGAAGGCCACCACAATTACGTTCGAACGGATAACTTCATTAATTGCGTTCAGACGCATTCGGAAACGTTCGGACGCGCTCGGGAACGTTCGGGCGCTCGTCCGAACATTTCTGAACGCGTCGGAACGTTTTCGAACGCGTCCGAAAACATTACATCAAAAAGTTCTTCTATCGTGAAGTGTACCTTTAATATTTAATAGAGCGGGGTATCTAGCTGGCCATTAGGAAAATAGACCGAGCAACGATTCCCGAGGGCGTTTTTCGAGATTAACTGCGAACTGGTGCGCAATAACTGCAGCATTAATAACCGGATCAGTTTAAATTTAGACAACAAATGTCAACCACGAATATATCAATTCACTGCCCATTTTTGGGTACGATGCCACAATCAACCCGTTTATTATGGTTTTCGCTATTACCATACTATTTTCAGCATGTCTTGTCTTTGTAGTATCGGCATTTTTTGCCGTCACCATGTACAGAATCCTCAGCGCAGGTGCTTCAAGATTCTCGCCGGCGACCTTAAAACTCCAATGGATGTTTTATAAAGCTCTGTTGTTAAGTCTACTTTCTTTTCTCGTATTCTTAATTACTCCCATTTTCTTCTGGGCCTTTATATATCTAACTGGTCTGTTCGAAACATATTCGACCCCGTTGTTATTATTTTTCTTTGTCTTTTTAACCTTACATTCAATAAGCGACTATATAATTTTGATGTGTTTCATTAAACCTTATCGTGAGTTTTGTAAAAGTTGCTTTCTGGCTATTTATTTAAAGTTTATGAGGAAAAATAACCAGACTGTGATTCAAGTGGTACCATCGAGTGTTAATATTATTAGTCATAATATTTGATTTATTATAAATAAAGTGTATTAAACGGAGAGTAAACTTTTGAAACCAATGTTTGAAAGAATTTAAGACGCGTTATCCCTAAGAAGCGAATTCTATCGGGACCTAGAAAAAGTGTCTCAAAAATTTTTGAAGCTACAACAATCTTGAAATATACATGGTACTTATTGGAAAAAGTGCAAGAATTTTAGCGTGAAAGTCTAGGCCTGCCGAGATACAGGGTACCCAATTTTCGACTTTTTGCCGAATTTTACCCTTTTTTGTAATCCACATAAATTAGCGAGGTTAAACCCAAATTTGATGATCTTGGGCTCGTTAGATTCCTTGAAACATGAGCTACAAATATTATCTTGACGCCTTTATGTCAAACTTTAAAAAAAAATTTTAAAAATTGAAAATACGCAAAAAACCCCGAATTTTTTATAGATCAAAAGTTCAATGTTTTAGCCATGGCTCCCCAGGAAAATGTGTATGGGCGAAAATTTTTACCCAAATTTTTAGCCCTTGCCTGGGCCTATCCAAAATACTCTTTGTTTTTGTCCGGTCGGATTTTTTGGGGTACTTTTAAGGGCTAAAAATTTGGGTAAAAATTTTTGCCCACACACATTTTCTTGGGAAACCATGGCTAAAACATTAAATTTTTGACCTTTTGACCTATTTTGATCCAAAAAGTGAATTTTGAGACCGATTTTGACTTCCAACAATCGTCTTTTATTAAACAGTGAATTTGTAAAGGGGTATCCCTACCGAGAAAGGGGTACCCCAAAAAATGCGAATCCTTAAACGTAATCAAATCAGCTAGATTTCCACCGTAAAAACCGGCTGTCTAGAGGTTTTTCGAGGCGGGGAATCGATTGCGCGGTTTCTTGTTTCAACGCCGTAGCTGCGATCAAGGTTACTGCGCTCTGTTCGCAGCTACAGGAGAGGCATAACAGCAGCTGGCTTCGAGCAACGTGAACTAGCTGTTCGCAGCTGCTGCGCAACTTTAACAATATCGATTTTACAGCACAGCAGCTGCAAGCAGTTTCTGAGTGCTGTGCTGCACTGTGCATAGTCACTCTGACCAATCGACCTCCACCGTGGCTTCGAATAAGGTGGAGTTTCTGCGCGCTCGACTTATTAACTACAACATTAAGGGGCATAGATGCACAACGGGGGGGGGGGGGTACTGTCCTCCCCCTATGGTGTCATATCTACCGAAAAATTATAGATTAAAAATGCAATAAAAGGAAAACATGTCATATTTTTCGTCCGGATAAATTTTGAACATAAGGGGAGACCCTTATGATTTTTCAAAAATTTTCGGAAATTTTTTTTCATTTTTTATCTTTTTAATATTAATATTTTTTAATTTGTCATAATTTTTATATATATTCGGAATTCATGAAAAATGGAGCATTTTTTGTTTTCACAGTAAATTCTGAATCGTTATCGTTGTCCAGATAATCGCGTTTGAAGTTGACGATTTTTGGAATTAGTTTTGAATTTGAATTTCCCGCCAAAATTTAAAATCAGGGATTGGCGGGAAATTCAAATTCAAAACCAATTCCAAAAAATCGCCAACTTCAAACGCGATTATCTCAACAACGGTAACTATTCAGAATTTACTGTAAAAACAAAAAATGCTCCATTTTTCATGAATTTTCCGAACATATATAAATTATAGCAAGTTTCGCTAATCTAAAGAACTTTTACTTTACTTTTACAACCACTTTACTTTAGTATACTTTATCGGCTAAAGTAAAGTACTCTACTCGAGGGTGCCAAGTAAAGTAAAGTTGGAAGTTCGAGGGGTCGGGTAAAATAAGTAAAGTTCAAAATTTGTTGGTAAAGAAAACTAAAAATTGACAAAATTTAAATGTTTTTTAACACGTCCTGTACCTCTTGTAACGGTTTTAGATCATGAATGTTTATGATCCGAAGTACAAAAAAATTTTTTGAAAATTGAAACGTTGAAGGGGCAGTGGCGGCTCCAGGCAGCCGGCAAGGGGGGGGGGGAACGCACCCAAAAAATTTTTTCGGTTCTCAAAAATTAATGAAAAAATGCTAAATTTTGACCTAAAAATTGTCAAAAACTACCTAAAAATTCGCGAAAAATTTTTTTGGACTATATATAGCTTTTAAAGGGGTCTCATTTACCTTGGGGACTCCACTTGGAACCTTGGGAATATTTCTCAAATCTTAGGTTTTTTCTGGTCATTTTCTAGGGGAGATGCCAGTTGGTGACATAAATCTATGTCACCAAGAGATTTTATGTCACCAACTGACATCTGCTTATTTTCTACGAGCGACCACAGTTTCTGACGCCATTTTTTGTGACGAGTCCGAATTTCGCAAAACAATATAAGAATAAAGAAAATGAGAATAGTCCTAACAAATATGATGAACAAATCAAATTGAAGTTTGCGAAAAAAAATTATTTTCTCCGATCAAAAATGCAAAAATAAGTTTAAATTCATGCAGGGTTTTCGTTTCAATATACAAAGATTCAAGCTTATTTTGCATTTTGATAAGAGAAAATATTTTTTTACGCAAATTAAAATTAGCAAAGTTGTCAGCATAAAACTCTCTGTCGACTCATGCTATTTTTTCACGATTTTTCCGCAAAAAATTCAAAAAGTTTGTGTATTACAACGAAAACATGTACACGAATTCACATTTTCAAATGCATTTATCTCGATGGGGGAAACGATTCAGATGATGCCGTAAAAACAAAAAATGCTCAATTTTTCATGATCTTTCCGAATATATCATTTTTCATATGATTGTAACTGAGTGGCCTGATACTTTAAGGATAAAATGTTGTTTTTTTCTATGGTTTCTTGGCGACAAACTTATATAATTTTTGCGAAATTCGGACTCGCCACAAAAAATGACGCCAGAAACTGTGACCGCTTGTAGAAATGTCCAGAAAAATCTGAGATTTGAGAAGTGGCCCTTAAGTAGAGTCTCCAAGACACATCCGTGTTTCCTCCCCCCCGCATTACATACCACAACCCATTCCTTACAACTAAGCGTTGCATGTGTTATACGTGTTAATCGGACGTTGGCGTAATCACTTTTTAAAGAAAAAATCACCTGTCAAAAAATTCATTTTAGTTTTTTTCCTATAATAACTCTTTATAATTTCTTAGTCTTTTTGAAGTCATTTAGTTTCTCCGTTTCTTCAGAAAAATCTATTTTTACAATTTTTTCTAAAATATGATAGACTTTGCGAATGTTTATCGTCCAGAATGGCAATTTCCCTATGATACAACACTAGAAATAACATCTTTGATCGGCATAATTATATTCCCATTTGCCGCTTTCGTTGTATTGTACAAATCTACGCCAGCTATGGGAATCTACAAATGGATGATATTAAACACCATGCTCTGGAGCTTTCTATTAGACTTGATATTGTGCATGTACAAACCAGTCACTCTATTCCCTTTTTATATGGGAATGGCTACAGGGCCGACCAAAAGTTTCGGTTCATATGGAGGATTTGTTCAATTCGAAGCCTGTATTTTTATATACAATCATCACGTGTTCAGCTTGCTCATATGTTTAGTATATAGGTATTCACACGCCTTACCTATAGATGGGAATTATTTATTGGGTAAAACATGGCATATCGTGGTGGCTTTGGGGCTTGCTTATGCTGCTGTGATCTTATATGTTTGTTTAATTATTTTAAGTCGAGTTGATCCTGAAGTTTTAAAAGAAATTTTAAAAAATGAGGTAAAACTTAAAGGGGTGCATATATTCATTTGTATGTTAGAGACCAATCGAATTTTTTTGCCGACCCCCAACAAGTGGGTGGTATGTATTTTCGGGGTGTTCCCTACATGAGGGCCTCCACTAATACGTTCGGACGGCTTTCGAACGGACTTTAGTTCACTAATGACTTCATTAACTGCGTCCAGGCGCGTTCGGAAACATCACTAATAGGCGTTCGGGTGTGTTCGAACGCGTTCGGAAATGTTCGGATGCGTTCGGACGCTCGCCCGAACATATCCGAACGCGTCGGAACGTTTAACTTCGAACGCCTATTAGTGATGTGTCTGAACGTGTCCGAAAGGAATTAGTGATGTTATTATTGATAAATTAGTGAAGTCAAAAATTTCCGAACGAATTAGTGGCGGCCCTGAGGGATCGGGTGTCGGGGCGGTTTTTCGTAGCCTATATCGCTTTTTAATGCCATTCGCTAGTTCAATTGGCAAAGAAGTGAGTCGTGAAAAACGAAAACGTCCACGTGCTCATTCCATAGCAACAGCATTTCGTAAGCAGTCTAGTGGGCTATAGAATACAAAAATACTATTAAAAAAATTGTGGAGGTATCTAGCGGAAAGCTAGGAAATAGACCAAGCGGCGACTCCCTAGGGCGTGTTCCGAGATTATCTGCGAACTGGTGAGCAATAACTGCAACATTACCAATTTAAATTTAGACAACAAATGTTAGCCACGAATATATCAATTCACTGCCCATTTTTGGGTACGATGCCACAATCAACCCGTTTATTATGGTTTTCATTATTACCGTACTATTTTCGGCATGTCTTGTCTTTATAGTATCAGCATTTTTTTCCGTCATCATGTACAGAATCCTCAGCGCAGGTGCTTCAAGATTCTCGCCGACGACCTTAAAACTCCAATGGATGTTTTATAAAGCTCTAGGGTTTAGTCTATTTTCTTTTCTCATATTCTTAATTAGTCCCGTTTTCTTCTTCGCCTTTATATATCTAACTGGTCTGTTCGAAGCATATTCGACCCCGTTGTTTTTATTTTGTATTGTATTTCTATCATTACATTCAATAAGCGACTATATAATTTTGATGTATTTCATTAAACCTTATCGTGAGTTTTGTAAAAGTTGCTTTCTGGCTATTTATTTAAAGCTAATGAGGAAAAATAACCAGAATGTGATTCAAGTGGTACCATCGAGTGTTAATATTATTAATAGTGGGTTGGTGCATAATTAATGAGGATTTTTTGCTGTTTTATTTTATTTAAATAAATAATCGTAAAAGCAATTAAAAAACATAATTAAGTGATCATTCTGGAGGATAACCACCATTCGCTTCAATTGCTACTTCCCCTTAGTGTGGCAGTCGGTCAATTACCCAGGCAAAGAAGTGGCGATCCTTGGAGGCAATCCACACTTTGACGTCAGTTACAAGTTCATCCAAATCGTTGTAGACCTTGACCATTTGCTAAATTTTGAGCGAGAGGTTGATGTGGTAGTCTGTAGGGGCTTTTGTGGGAGAGTAGGGCGATGCTCGAGTAAATTCCACCCTTTGTCGTTGATGGATTGGACGACTCGGCCCTCGACATGGGGGCGGGCATTGTGGTGATGAAACACGATATGGTTCTTTTTGCGAGGGCGTTTGGCTTTGTTGGCGGCTTCTAAGCGATCAAGTTGGGCCAGATAGACGTCGCTGTTCAGGACCTTTGGAATGCCTTTTGGGATCTGGCTGGGGTCAACACCTTCTTTCTTTGAATGTTTTTGAATAGGAGCCACGTCGCCGGTTGCTAGGTGCCTGTTTCAATTGTTGGAAAGTGAAAAGTCGCCAAATTATAACTGAAAAATTCACTTTCCGTCTATTTGAAAAGTAGAGAGTTCGATGTTTTTACTTCCACTTTTTTGGAGAGTGAACGCTCACTTTCCAAACAAAAGTAGAAAGAGAAAGTGGAAGTAACAACATCGAACTTTCTACTTTCCGAAAAAACGGAAAGTGAATTTTTCAGTTATAATTCGGCGACTTTCCACTTTCCAACAATTTTCAAAAAGAAACAGGCCCCTGGGGCCTATTGCTATACTTGATTAGTGTCAAGTGATTAGTGACAAATGAGCAAAAATGAATGGAAAAGTTGACAAGTGGGCACTTGATAAATGAATTTTTGGACAAATTTTTTTGAAAATGGCCATATTTTAGGGGTAATTTTATGCGCTACAGTCAAAAATCGCACCCCCGAAAGCTGAAAATGCTTCTTGTGCTCTAAAAAATAAGATTAAACATATCAAATTCACATGTTTCGCATGGTGTAGTTTTCCGCCAATACGACCACGCAGCGATGCATAGCAAAGTAAAACCATATAAATATTTAAAAAAACGTTAGCAATTTACCGTTGGATTTGCCAAGAAAACACGTTTCAAGTAACCAAGAAAACAAGGATAACTGGGACGAGATTTGCAATATGAATATGCTGGGCTTGAAGCCGAAAAGTTGCAACTTAACACATTCGAAACATTGGCAGCAATATATTGCTGCCAACAAAAGATGCACTTTGGACAATGGCAGCAATATGTTGCTGATACCCTTTTGTGCCACATGTATTTGTATATATTGAGTTTTTTGGTGGGTTGTTAGTATTTACTCAATCTTCAAGCTCTAATAGTGCCATGAAATGAGCAGGAGGATGGGAAACATCTCATGAGCCTCTAAAAAATTTTTTATTTATCATTTACAACAATACTGCACGATAACATAACAAAAAAATTAACAAGTCTTGTGCTTTTTCGCAAAACAATTCACACACAAATATTTGTGATACCGGATACACCTAGTATTAACTCTTTTCGGATTTCTTCGGGCTTCTTCTCTTCCATCGGTAGCCACTTTTTCTTTGTAGCAATTATGGCAATTTCTTTGGGTGTGTGACTTCTTTCCAGGCAATTCCTCCAATACCCGTGATGTTTTTGGAGTGGAAACTTCAGGTTCTGGTTGCAAAAGTGCTTCCACTATATTGATTTTGAAATCCAGAAACGAGATCTTCTGTGCACTTCGACAATATAGGCGGTAAGCATTGACCAGAGACGTTTGTGTGATGAGGCGGAAAAAAAGCCTCACATACCATTTACACGTACGGACAACGAATGGGTAATAGGTCGCCATTTGGTCAGAGTTGTCGACAAATAACTTCGAATAATTGTAATCCTCAACCATAGTCGGCTTCCCTTTGTCGTTTGTATCAGGCCCATGACACGTAGACATCATCATAACAGGACGCTTATCATGCCAGTTCATCAACGTGATGCCATCCTTTCTAAGAGCCATGATTTCTCCCTTCTTCTGCTTCTTTTGCACCAGTCTTTTCGGGAATCCACGTCGATTACGTCGAAATGTTCCCACAAAGTCCGTTTCGTTCTGTATGAGACGATGAGCCAGGGATATCGATGAGTACCAATTATCTGCGAATAATCGTCGTCCTCTCATAAGATACTGCTCCATCAATTCAAATACGATTTTTTCTGCTACGGATCCGTCGGATTTCTCCACACGTCCAGCATAGACCACAATTCGGTGGGTATACCCTCCTTTAGAGCACAGCTTGAAAAATTTTATACCATATTTGTGCTTCTTTCCCGGAATATATTGCCGAAAATATATACGACCTCTGAACGGAACCATGGACTCGTCAATGGCGACTTCTCTTCCTGGCACGAAAGCGGCTTCGGCTTTGCTGTTGAAATTTGCCAATGAATTGAATTAATATTAAAAAAATTGATTTTTGACTTATATTTGAGTCGTTTGACTCATTTTGAAATAACCAAATTTCCTGGGACAGTGGCAGCAATATATTGCTGACACCTATACGATGCTGAAAAAACGAATTGTCCAATATGGATGGAAATGAAAAATACATTGCAGTTTCGAATGTGTTAATGATGCTAATTTCGAAAATTGGTCAAAAAATCGAATTTTGTCAAAAAATAGAATTTTTTCTACAAATTGAATTTTTTCCATAAAGTTTTCGAGGAGTTGTGCCCAATTTTTGTGCATATGCAGAGGAAACTGCTTTTCTTTCGAACTTATATAAACTTTTCAAAATCGAAAAAAGTTATTCGTTGTAATTTGCAGAAATTCCTTTGTAACATGTTATTAGCATCGCGAGGAAAGTTGTTTGGGGTATCACAACTTTGCAAAGTTTGGTTTGCTGTGTCCCCCCTCCGATTTTGTAGAGTGAGGATGGAGGTAACTAGCAGGATCTGTCAAGAACAGCAGCGCGTAATGAAAATTTATTGCTAGTCGACAATAGGCATTCAATAAAACTTTATGTATCCTAAGGACGAAACATTTGAGGAAAAACGTGGGATATGTTTTAGGCCCTAAATAGCACCCATCCTCAAATGTCCGTCCTCAAATATCCTTTTACAAATGGAAATGACCAGAAAAAACCTGAGATTTGAGAAGTGGCTCTTAAGTGGAGTCCCCGAGACATACCCGTGTCCTCCCCCCCGCATCACATACCACAACACAGCCTTACAGCTAAGCGTTGCATGTGTTATACGTGTTAATCGAGCGTTGACGTAATCAATTTTTAAAGAAAAAATCACCTGTCAAAAAATTCATTAAAATTTCTTTCCTTAATAACTCTTTATAATTTCTTAGTCGTTTGAGAGCCATTTAGTTTCTCCGTTTCTTCAGAAAAATCATTATTTTTTACAGTTTTTTTCTAAAATATGATAGACTACAAATATTTATCGTCCAGAATGGCAATCTCTCTATGAAATAGCACTACAAATAACATCTTCGATTGGTATAATTATATTCCCATTTGCCGCTTTCGTTGTATTGTACAAATCTACGCCAGCGATGGGAACCTACAAATGGATGATATTAAACACCATGCTCTGGAGCTTTCTATTCGATTTGATATTGTGCATGTACAAGCCATTCACTCTATTCCCCTTTTTTATGGGAATTGCTACAGGGCCGACCAAAAGTTTCGGTTCATATGGAGGATTTGTTCAATTCGAAGCCACTATTTTTATATACAATCATCACGTGTTCAGCTTGCTCATATGTTTATTATATAGGTATTCAAACGCCTTACCTATAGATGGGAATTATTTATTGGGTAAAACATGGCATATCGTGGCGGTTTTGGGGCTTGCTTATGCCGGTGTGATCTTATATATTTGTTTAATTATTTTAAGTCGAGTTGATCCTGAAGTTTTAAAAGAAATTTTAAAAAATGAGGTAAAATTTAAAGGGGTGCATATATTCAGTTGTATCTTAGAGATCGATCGAATTTTTTTGCCGACCCCCAACAAGTGGGTGGTATGTATTTTTGGGTGTTCCCTATATGAGAGCCTCCACTAATACGTTCGGACGGCTTTCGAACGGACTTTAGTTCACTAATAACTTCATTAATTGCGTTCAGACGCGTTCGAAAATATCACTAATAGGCGTTCGGGCGCTCGTTCGAACATTTCCGAACGCGTCTGAACGGAATTAGTGATAAATTAGTGAATTTATACAATTCCGAACGAATTAGTGGCGGCCCTGAGGGAATCGAATGTCACAGCGGTCTTTCGTAGCCTATATCGCTTTTAATGCCATTCGCTAGTTTAATTGAGGTGAATCGTGAAGGTCTCTCGGTTGGTGCACCTGTTCTTGGGGAGATTGGAAAAGGCGAAACACCTAAAGAAACTCTCAGCGCACACTCATGTGAAGGACTATGAAATCTTATGAGTAAAGCGGCGGATAAACTACAATCTGAACAAAGTGGTTCAGGGAGACGAAGAAAAAGGCGTAAAGCATCATCAATTTCAACGAAAAAACGCTACTAAAAAGGACGGAGCACGGCTGTTTATACTTAACCCTCAAAATCCTCATCAAAGAGGTATGAAGAACGAAAACGTCCACGTGCTCATTCCACAACAGCAGCATTTCGTAAGCAGTCTAGTGGGCTATAAAATACTATCAAAAAAAATTGCGGGGTATCTAACGGGTCGCTAGGGAAATAGACCGAGCGGCGACTTCCGAGCGCGTCTCCCGAGATTAACTATCTGGTGCGCAATAACTGCAGCATTAATAACCTTATTTAAATTTAGACAACAAATGTCAATCACGAATATATCAATTCATTGGCCATTTTTGGGTACGATGCCACAATCAATCCGTTTATTATGGTTTTCCTTATTATCATACTACTTTCGGCATGTTTTGTCTTTGTAGTAGCGGCATCTTTTTCCATTATCATGTACAGAATCCTCAGTGCAAATGCTTCAAAATTCTCGCCAACTACCTTGAAACTCCAATGGATGTTTTATAAAGCTCTGTTGTTAAGTCTACTTTCTTTTCTCGTATTCTTAATTAGTCCCATTTTCTTCTTTGCCTTTATGTATCTAACTGGTCTGTTCGGAACATATTCGACCCCGTTGTTTTTATTTTTTATTGTATTTCTAACATTACATCCAATAAGCGACTATATAATTTTGATGTATTTCATTAAACCTTATCGTGAGTTTTGTAAAAGTTGCTTTCGGGCTATTTATTTAAAGTTAATGAGGAAAAGTAACCAGACTGTGATTCAAGTGTTACCATCGAGTGTTCATATCAATAGTATAAGGTTGGTGCATAATTAATGCGGATTTTGTGTTGTTATATTTTATTTAAATAAATAATCGTAGCCTTTTTTATTTAATCAAAAGATCAATGGTTCTAAAAGATACCAAAAAAATATCATAATATTTACAAGTCAAAAAATAAAATCATTTTTTTTTTCCCCAGCCTCCACCATAACCATATCCACCCTGTCCTCCATAACCATATCCTCTCCGTCCTCCACCATAACCATATCCTCCCTGTCCACCAAAAGGAGCTGCTGAAGCTGAGTTGCATCTCCATTGATTTGGTCGACAATATGCCCATTGGCCAATTCCTACACAATTCCCTGAGCATGTATTTCTCGATGTGCACCAAAAAGCACTTCCAGTCCGGCAATGAGCGTTATAATTACAATCACATTCTTGGCCTAAAAAAGGGCATATATTTTTGAGAACAAATTTTGCTATTACTACCATAGGTCGGCAAGGTGGGGGAGGGGACCCCGATGAGGTGGTATACAAATTCAAAATTTCAAACGCAATTATCTCAAAAACTACAACGATTCAGAGCATGCCGTAAAAACAAAAAATGCTCCATTTTTTATCAACTTTCCGAATATCAACAAAAATGGGCAACTTTTTTCCCCCCACTGGATTGGTCCTTTAAGCTTATTAATATATATACCTTCAATAATAACCAATCCAATAATAAATAATAAAATAATAGAGATATTTATCTTAGAGAGCATTTTTATAAAACGCTATAAAAAAAATTGTCTCCGTAAGAAATGAAAACTTTTTAGTCCTTATGATCATTTTCGGTTCTATTTATATACTTAAAGTTGGTATTTTGATCATAAACTTTTGGTCTATGTTCGCTGAATAACCAGAATGTAGTTAGACATAGTGAAGGTTTTAAACGCGTTTGACAAACTTGTGATATCTTTCATTAAACAATTTTTAAACCTTATTTTTGGTTGAACCTATATATACAGGGTGGGCCAAAAAAATTCCGGAATTTTGCAATTTTTCGACAAATTTTTTTGCCAAAAAATTTTTTAAATTAAAAAAATCCTATGTGGGGTTTTTAATAAGAGCAATATATTAGGCGAATTGAAAAATCTTGAAAAGATTTTTTGAAATAAGATCCAAAAGTTGTCGTTTTTGACCCTTTCCGAGTGTATAACTTTTTATCTTCGATCGAAATCTAAAAAAACGCTTCAAGCTAAGTTTAGGGGGGAGGGGTGGCACCAACCTCAATTTTTTTAAAGGAGGGTAAGAATTAGGGGCTAATCATGAAAAAATTTTTTTTACCAAAACAGCTTATTTAGGGGTAAAATCATGCGAAAAATCAATTGCGCGCATTCTCGAAGCTTGAATACGCTTCCCTAGCCCTGATTCAGGGAAATAGATGTGTGTATTGAAGCGAAAATCGAAAAATTTTGAAATTTCTCCCTCAAAATCATATTTCTGGGGGCAATTTCATGCGGGAAATCGATCGCATTCCTTGAAAACGCTTCCCTGACTCAGAGTAATTAGTACATGTTGGATTTTCGCTTCAATACACAAATCTATTTCCCTGAATCAGGGTCAAGGAAGCATTTTCAAGATTCGGGAATGCGATCAATCGATTCCCCGCATGAAATTACCCGCAGAAATATGGTTTTGAGGGAGAAATTTTTCAATTTTCGCTTCAATACACACATCTATTTCCCTGAATCAGGGGGCAAGGAATCATTTCATCGCTTCGGGAATGCGCACAATCGATTTTTCGTATGATTTTACCCCTATATAGACTGTTTTGGCGAAAAAATTTTTTCAGAGATTAGTCTCTAATTCTTGCCGGGTCAGGGGGGACTCCCCTCCCCTTGCTGACCAGGATGAAGTGGAAGACCCTGATGAGATCAACGCTCTTTCCCATCGCTTGGCGGAACTAGCTTATGACAATTTTTGCGAAAGAATGGACGTCAAAACTTGGTACTACACGTGTCCGAATTTCAAGCCGGCAATCAAAATAAAAAGTTTGAAGTTTCGATTGAAGACTGTCGAAAAAACACGTTAAAAACATTTTTTAAGTGTCCGGTTTTTGTACACCACCCTGTACTCTCTAATTTGAAGATACGTTGCCGAAAAAAATTTGCGAGAATTGACATTGCGTTAGAGAGAAAAGATCGGATATGACGCCGGTTGATTGAGTGTGTCCCGTTAAACCTTTTTTAAAACCAGTTGAAAAAACTTTTTCCATATGTACAGGGTGTTTCAGATGAAACTTACCTATTTTATTTTGACATAGCTTTTTTCTGGAAAAATATTCTGAATTTCCGACGTCTGGTAAATAACGAGATAATTTGTCCATTTTATGCATGTTTTTTGTTTTTGAAAATCTTGGCTTTGGGCAAAAGTTTTCCCCCGGGCTGGGATTCAAACCTGTCCCTTTATGACAAAAAGCGAGAGCCATACCACTCGGCTATGAAGGTCGGTTAGTCACTCGTTTAAAATTTCCCGGCGAAACCGACCTTCATAGCCGAGTGGTATGGCTTTCGCTTTTTGCTCATAAAGGGGCGGGTTCGAGTCCCAGCCCGGGTGAAAACTTTTTGCCCAAAGTCAAGATTTTCAAAAACAAAAAAACATGCATAAAATGGACAAATTATCTCGTTATTTTACAAAAGTCGGAAATTCAGAATACTTTTCCAGAAAAAAGCTATGTCAAAATAAAATAGGTAGGTTTCATCTGAAACACCCTGTATTTGTCTGGCATGTTTTTATGTGCACTCGTTGTTTTCGATTCCCTACTTTTTTTGGCGCCGCTCGTCTGATTATGGAAGAAAGTTTTGACACAACAATTTGAAATGATACTTTTTCTTCCCTATGTGACATTTATAGATCGTTTAACTTAATTAGCGAGTCTATGAAATACCACGTGTGGAAAAAAGTATCAATGATAAAAAAAATTGGTTCCTTTTCTATCATGCTATAGACAGTAAAATTGTTCAATTTTCAAAAATTTTGGAATCGCATGATTTAATAGACCTGGATCCGAAGCTCAGTTACAAGAATCATGTTGCAAAAATCACAACCAAATGCCGCCAAGCCATCGGAGCGCTATGCAGAACCATCCGAAAATGGGCACCAAGAACAGCTTTCGAGAAGATTTACAAATCCACGATTGAACCGATGATGATGTACGCCATCGAAGCCTGGTATCCCTCTCAGAAGACTCCAGAACTCTGTGAAGCGTGTCCAAAAGTTCGCCGCCAAGTTGTGACCAGCAATTTCAACTCTCCGTACTCAATGCTGCTGGAGAAGCTTGGATGGAAGCCAAGTAGTCATGGAAAGACGTGCACTGGCCATGCACAATTACATCCGAGGCCATTGAAAACTGCCCAAAGACGCCATCGTGCTATGCAAAGACGACAACCGGAAGTCACGAATTGGAGCTCGTCGTACTTGTAACAATTCGTGAAGCCGTAGCCAGCAGCTCTCTCAACACTTCCAAGGCCATATGGAATCATCTGCCAGCCGATGTAGCAAAAATCTCTGATCCCATACGATTCAAAGCAGCTGTGAAAGAACCTGCCACATATCATGCCTTATGCCGAAGTGGTACTATCAATCCAACCGAGAAAAATATCTAGCATAGATTTTAATCTATCATGTTATAACATTGTATTATATTATTATTTTGACTGTCAAACTATCTTGTTTTTTCTGTAATTTGGCCGATTTCATCGCCGCCGTACTTTTGTGATACTTGTGGCGAAAACATGAAGCACATCCCTGCGAAACATGTGTACTTGAGTGCCTCATCTTATTTTTTAGACCATTTTTATCCTTCGGGAGTGCGATTTTTGAATTCAGCGCGTAAAAAATTTTCCCTAAAATGGTCATTTTCAAAAAAAATTTTTGGAATTAACTTTTTATATTTATGACTTGTGAAGAAATATTTTTCAGGATCCAGAAGTATCTTCATTGAAGCGATCGATGCAT
>JAQGBS010000935.1:0-18111 GCA_034698545.1 Acrobeloides obliquus | reverse complement strand
ACTTCACCCACCATAAACACTTCATCCATTGGACACTTCACCCACCGGACAGTTCATCCACCTTTTCAAGACCATGAGGAACTGTCCAGTGGGTGAAATGTCTGTGGTGGGGGAATATTTATAGTGGATAAACTATCCGGTGGGTGAAGTGTCCAATGGATGAAGTGTTTATGGTGGATGAACTGTCCGGTGGGTGAAGTGTCTATGGGGAGCAAAGTGTCCAGTGGGTGAAGTGTCCATGGTGGGTGAATTGTCCTTAGTTGGTGAACAGTGGGTGAAGTGAGATGCCGCCAAAAAGTCACTTTTCGAAAGAAAAATTTTTCGACCGAGATTGACCTCAGATCTGCACACCCACTTTAACAAAAACGAATGACAGTAGTCCCGAACTTGAAAAATTTTTTTCAAAAAATTCTAATTGTAATGTTTTATTCAATTTAAGTTGAAACTCTGCGGCAATTTTGTAATATTGCTCTTAACGAAAGCGATACCGATGTCAAAAATTTTAATTTACAAATTTGTGGAGTTCTTGCAAGAGTTAATGGCGGAAATATTGAAGATGCAAAACAAACGGTAAAATTTTAATATTTCGATTTAACAAAAAGTGTAGCACTTATAAAAAAATTAGTCATAAATGATGAAGAAAATTAAAATTTTGAATCTTCAGTTGCGTCAAAAAAATTTTTGAATTCTAAATTGGTTTCAAAATTCTTTTGTCAAGAAAAAAATTTTTTGATACAAAAATAATAAACTTAAAAAATTTCAGGCCATAGCTATGTTATCCGACAACACTGTTCCAAATGATAAAAAAAAAGAAATTTTGGAAAACAATGTACAACTTATGAAACAAATTCGAGAGTCGATTCATGCTAGCAAGAACAATAATACTAGCAATAGCAATGATGCTGGCAACAGCAATGGTGCTAGCAACAGCAATAATGCTGGCAATAGCAATGGTGCTAGCAACGGCAATGATGCTGGCAACAGCAATGGTGCTAGCAATAACAATGGTGGTCAAAACTAAATTATCATAAACGTGACTTTTATTAAAATTTTTAGCGGTGTGATACTTGCGGATGGACATTTGCGGACGGACTTTTGATGACGGGATATTTGCGGATTTATTTTACGTCTTTTAAAAAAGCCTCCGGTTCTTTTCAAAAAACTTAAAATAAATCCGCAAATGTCACATCCCCAAATGTCCCGTCCGCAAAAGTCCGTCCGCAAGTATCACATCACCAAATTTTTCAGTTTAAATAAAAATCGCTGTTCTTTTTTTATTCTTCTTTTCCAAGAGACGTTTTATTGATTTGCAAGATCAAAATCAATGAAATGGCAAAGAAAGACCCGGCTAATAAAAACAACCATTCATAACCAATTAGAGGTAGTATAAATTGAGATAACAACGGAGAAGCTATACCAGAAAAGGCCTAAACTTGATTTTTTTTAAAATATTAAAAAACGAAACATTTGTTTACTAGAGATAATTGCAAAGCACCATTGGCAAAACCAAAATTTTCACCACCAAAACATTTATGCAACGCATAAGGTATTAGTGTATAAGTTCCGCCAATACAAGAAAACATTATACAAATCTGGAAAACATCTAACATAAATCCATAGAAAATCATAAGGTTGGTTCAAGAAAATTTCCAACCACTAAGGTCAATTTGAGTTCCTACTTCCCCATCCCAATCAGAGAGGCACCCTCCAAACTCAGACGGTAGGGAAGTTTGAAGAGAGGAGATGAAAAAGAGTGTGCCCCAAAGTCCGACCAACTTCAATCTAACAAGGAATGCTCAACATAGGAAGCGCTGATCTTGACAAGAGGCCTAGTGGGTTTGAAAGTACTCGGCCTGAAAACAATTATGGCATATATTTCAGATCCGAACCAAAAGAAAAAATTTTGGCTTAAAATCTTCCCTTGGAGTTGGTGCCACCACTAGAGATGTGGAGGGTCAACTATGTCCGACCTAGGTCAGTTCAGGTCGGCCATATTTGGTCTGATCTTTCTTCAGGTAGTTCAACTTTTGCCGAGCCAAGTCAGACCAGACGATATTTTTCAAGGCCGGCCTAGTCTGCTGCGGGCCACCAAAAATGTTATCAGACCATGCCCTTCAGCATATACTAGGCCGGCATGGCCCTTACACACCTTGCTCCCACTAAAGTCCATTTTAATATCATAGGGAAAAGAGCCACTAGGGGAGGGGGCCAACAGGAAAATTTTAAAATTTTTTTACCCAAATGAGGTACAAATAAGCTGATCCAGATAATTTTATAACACCTAAAGTACACATGAATGAAGCACCTATGGTATTACAAACGACTAAAGTAGATTGAAAAGAGGTCTAAAAAAATGCAAAATTTCAAGTTTTTACAACATAAAGAATACCCTATCTGCACTGATACCCCAAACAACTCTTGTTAAACAATTTGTCACGGAAGCTAGGGCACTAATGGCAGCCAAAAAGAAATCATCTCTTATAAATTGCATTCCATAAGCCTAAAATTTGTGTTCATTGATAGATGAGCACATTGAGGGAAGGAGCCCGAAATGCTGGGATCCCTGCCACCTATGAGATATGGCGAAAAGGTCACTAAGACCATTAGCGGCAAACCTTCAGCAAGTCGATGAGGAGATTCACACACCCAGTGGCTTAGGCAAGGAGGCAGGGGGGGGGGGGGGAGGTGCCCCTCCTAGAGGACCGAAATTAACAAAATCCCCTTATAAAAGGGTTCCCTTTATGTTTTTTGGCCTTTTATGGGCCAATACCCCCATAGCCGATCATTCTGCCTACACCACTGCACCCCTCGTAATTTTTACCTGATGAGGGATTGGATGGGTGGGAGTGGAAGCTCCTCTTACCTCTATGTTCATGTCTTAAAAGATTTAATTACTTTGAATAATCCACTAGTGATTTGACACCAAGTATCATTCAGAATTAATATAACGAAAAATAATTTAAATGTTGATGAGCAAACAACTTCTTTTAGTGTTAGTAAATTTTTGTTATTAGAAGGCTTTTCAGGATCTTCTTGATTTTCTGTAGGAATAAGTGATTCCGTATCTGTTTCATCCAGGATTTTCTGTTTAAAAAAATGAAAAATCAAAATGATTATTTCCTAAATTTACTGGTTCTGCCATAAATAATAAAGAGATTAATTGAATTGCTCCAAAAAATACTGCTAATAATGGGAATAACTTTGGAACGCGTTCTAGTAATTCTTCTTGTGTGAAAAATTTAAAATTAAATTTTTAAAGATGTTTTTGGAGTTAAAAATAAAAAGAAAGAATCATTAATCAATTAGATAACGAAAGTGGACCCCAAACCCTTCAATCAGGCACAAGGATCCATATCCTATGTGGGCTTTGGAGTTTGTGCCGAGAAGCTTCGAACACAGACCCTTTTGAGGCCAGGACCTTGAGGGCTTCAGGCAAAAATATCAGTCCCCTAGTTTCTAGCTCCCCCTCGAGGTTCTTTTGGGCTGACAAAGGAAGATATGGAAGTGCCACTCTGAGATTTTTTCGGACCTTAGTAGTAATAAAAATCACTATATCTCCACCACGTCGCCCATGAGTCGCTAATTTTGTCATTCTTCACTGTTTTTGACTATGATGAACACAACTACAAAGATCCAGAAAAATCCCAGAGTGGCGCTTCTAAACATTCCCTTTTGAGGAACTAGAAGGGGGCATTCCAGAGGCACAGGCCCCAAGGGGATCAAGACTTTTGGGACTTCGGCCCCCTTTCACTCTCTTCAATCAATATTATGTTTAAAATTTTACCCATCTTTATTGGCAGGTAAATTATTAGGATTAATAAATTTTGTTTGTATAGGAGCAATAAAAAATCCACCTAAACCGGCTCCAGCACTTATAAGGCCACTAGCCATGCCGGCTTGTCCTGGAAACCACTAAAAAAATTTTTATACGTCAGCCCAGGCTCAAGGGTCCGGACCCCTATGTGGGATTTGGAGTCTGTGCTGAGGGGCTTCGAGCACAGACCTTTTGGGGGCTCGAAGGAATAAAAATTCTGACTATAAGGACATTGATCTAAAAAACTGAATACCCTTAAAGCTTGTATCATTATAGCATTGTAGGCTACTCCTGAGCCAAAACATTGCACTAATCCTAGTGTAATCAAGAGCAAAATATAGGAATGTTGTATGGAGAAATATGAGAGCGCTATCATGCTACTAGAAAGAGATTGAGGTTAGGATAGGCTTTAAAAATAATTTTTTACGTGTATAGAACACTTCCAATTATAATGGTTGGTCTAGCTCCAATTTTTCTTTCAAGATATCCACCAAACAGGACAGCAAAAGGGATTCCATCTAAAATTTGAATATTTGTGTAAAATATCTCACAAGAAACATTATAAAACTGGTTTCCTTCAAATTTTTTCTAACCTAGTTAGTTTTATGGCGCCATCACGCTTCCAGATCCACTATTGTGGGCACTAAACTTGCGGATGCTACACTTGCTGATTAACACTTGCGGATACTAAATTACGTTCGCAAGTGTAGTATCCGCAAATGTGTTATCCTCATGTGCTAGTCCGCAAAGTAGGTCCACAAGATTTGCGTTCGCAAGTGTAGTGTCCGCAATAGTGGGTCCGTAAGAGTGGTGGCGCCAGTTTTGTCCCTCCTACTCAAGTTGATTATATTCTTTTTTTGGGATTTCTTCTCTATACAGCTTTCCGACTGACAAGGAAACCACGGAACATGTGAACTCGTTTTTTCCAAAAAAATTCCACGTAATTATTAGGTATAGTGAATATATTAAAAATCTCACAAGCTTTTGATTGAATTTAATGTGGTGCGGAGATCTATTTTTTATGTCTAAAGAGTTTTTAAGGAAATCGAGGGATCCAAAAACGCATTTATTTGACTTCTTTCATCGAAATTTTGACATTTCCACCGTTTTTGGACATGACGAACGAAAATCGAAAAAAAGGTCGAAAACCCCTGTCCTTATATGCTTAGAACAATAAAAAATTTACTCATTAAGCTCAAAAGCCATATCATGGACCCAGTCGTTTGATTTGGATCAACTTTCCATCTTAAATATGAAACCAAATATGGCAAAATATTTCCTAAAATTTACAAAAAATTATTTTGTTTAAATTTAATTCATTACCAAAAGACAAAAACCATCCATAGCTAGCTTGTAGAGCAATTCCGGCCGTAGCAACAACATATGGTCTAGCTTTCTTGGGCATTCTTTTTAAAATAAAATCGTCAGTTTCCATATTTGTATTTTTATAATGCAATAGAAAGGAAGAAAAATATCTTACTTTTTTATTATATACGTGTATGTATTTTCTTATCTTTTTTCTTACATTTAGCTATGTAAAAATTCAACGATCAGACTCCATGTGGGGTCAATTTCGGGGCAGACATTTTGAGTAGATAATCAATCGTGCGACTGGAAAAAAGGTCCATTGTCAAGCTAATACAGAGTGATCCAGATAAATATACAATGGAGTAAAATTCGATATCTCGGAATAGGAAAAAGATTTTTATACATGTTTGTTTGCAAGTTACTAATCACGTGACCGACTTGATCTTTAAAATAGTTTCATGATTTTAGAATAAGTCTATGTATTGAAGCGAAAACCTGCATTTTTTCCCTTAAGGAATTTTTGAAAAATAACAACGCCATTTTGTAGAGCGCATCGAAAAACGATAGTCCCTCAAAAATCTTGTAAAATGGGTATATTGTTTTTGAGATAATGAATTTCATAGTTCTTCATAAAAAATTTCTATAAAAAATCGATTTTATGAAAAACTTTGAAATTCATTATCTCAAAAACTATATATCCGTTTCACAAGATTCTCAGGGGGATTACCGTTTTTCGATGCGCTCTACAAAATGGCGTTGTTATTTTTCAAAAATTCATAAGGGAAAAAATTCAGGTTTTCGCTTCAATACACAGACTTATTTAAAAATCATGAAACTACACTTAACCCTCTTTAAACCGGCATCCTCCCCTTAACTCAAACCTGTACGTCCTGTTTTTTACATTAGAAATATGCGAATTTTATTGAATCATTTGCAGATTTCAAACAACTGAATTGATGAATCATTTTTTTGTGAAATTAAATTTTTTTAGTGTGTGCGTGAGTGTAAAATTTTAGTTTTTGTCCCTCCCTTCAATTCGATAAACCGGCACCCTCCCGAAAGGTGCCAGTTTAAGGGGGGTTGATTTTAAAGATAAAATTGGTCACATGTTTAGTAACTTGAAAACAAACGCATATAGAAGTCTTTTTCCTATACCGAGATATCAAATTTTATTTCATTGTATATTCATCTGGATCACCCTGTAGAATTTCAAGCATGAAATAGTAAAATAAACAAAGCATTTTTGTTTTAAAGCTCTGGTAAAAAGTCAAAGAGCATATTCCATATGAGGTCAGAATGTCTTTTCGGGGTATACATTTTGAATCGATAATTAATCATATGACTGGAAAAATGGTCCATTGTTAAGCTAATAGAATTTCAAGCAATAAAAAAATAAACAAGGCAGTTTTGTGCATTTTTGGAAAAAATTTGTGAAAGGTTATTTTGGTGTCTATTGATTATGATCAATTATGAATTTGAAAATTATTTTTACAACTAAACCTGTTTCATTTTTTGCTAGTCTCTGTTTCTATTATGAAACAAATAGGGGTAGCTGTAAAGTTGAAACTTTTATTTTCTAAACTTGACAATGTTTGGGCTTTTTTTATTGGTACAATTTTTTCAACCATACTAACTTTAGTAATAAACATTTTGTAGGCAAATTTGATCTTTTTGGCATTTACCCTTCCTACTGACAAAACTTATCTTGAACGTACGTAAATTTTTTAATATATGATTTTTACGGAGAACATTTTTTAGAGTGCGTGGACAGATTTTGTCCACCTGGAACATATTGTGAAGTTTACTCAAAACCAGTCCAATGCCAAAATTCTCCTTGTAGACCTATCGTAATTTGCCTTCCTGACACAGTTAATGGTATTTTTAATCATTTAACACAACCCTTCTTGGGGAGGCATGTATTCCATACATGCACAAGGGGGAGGGGGTGCTGCAACCCCTCATCCGTCGTATCGAGCGATCAATTCGTATTCGACCAACTTGCACCCCCCCCCCCCTCCTGCTTGTGCATGTATGTTCGTTTCTATTAGAAAGTCGGCATGGGATCAAAGTTTTTGGGACCAAAATCCCTGATCGATCACTGGTTCAGCATGCACAATAAAGGGAGGGAACGATCGTTCAATCAACGCAAAAACGGGAAGAACAATAAGGGGATGACAAGAACGGGAGACAAAAACGGGACGATTTCAGATCTGGGCTCCTAAAAGGAATTTTGATATGGTGACAAAAACTTTTTTACTCAAGATATAAAGTTGAGAAAAAAAGTCGTTTACACTATCTAAAAATTCCTTAAAGGAGCTGAGATCTGAAGAAAAAAATCGCCTCCATTCGATCGTCCCGTTCTTGTTGCCCTGTTTTTGTGTCCCGTTCTTGTTCGTTCCCCTTATTGTATATGCCACTAGTTCCTCTTAAATTTCCATTGCAAGACAAAATTTGTTGGACGCAAGGGGAACCGAACCCTTTCTAGAGTCGGTGAATCCGAACTCCTGGCAGCGTATTGAACCACTACATCATGGCGGTCAATGAATGACTCGTATTGAAAGCCTACTTTATATTAGTGCCAACGGCGATTAACAAAGTTAAATTGCGGTTGGCACTACTACAAGGTCTAAATTCTTCTTGGGGGGGCACCCCGTTTCAGGAGTGTGGTTGAGCTCTAGAGGCATATCTCGCGAAAAAAATTTTAAAATGTCGATATCTCATGATCCCTCTGTAGGATTAAAAATCCGTCTGACAGTTTTGTAGAGTAGAGTCTGCTGAATCTATCTTTATATACAGTTTTTATAAAATGATGGGATTTTTTAAATTTATTACGGGAAGAATGTTTTGCAGCTCAACCACATTTTTTGCTATATTTTGAAACGGGGTGGGGGATCGACATGCATCCGTTTCTATTAGCAATTAGGCATAGGACCCAATCGATGTTACCGGCTCAAAATTTTTATTTGAACAACTTTTAGGCTGCAATTCACTTACATGCCCTTCTGGACAAGTATGTGTTGAACACACTATTCCTTGTATAGGAAGATCTTGTAAAAAAGTGCCTAAATGTGTTGCACCTGGAAGTAAATTTGTTTAAAGATTCATTTATTTTTTGTTGCTGTTTAGCATGCGAAGCTAAAGAATGTCCACCTTCGCACAAGTGCATTGAAAAAGATGGCCCAAAATGCATAAGAACTATCTTTACCGAAGCTGAAGTTGCATTGCTGTCAAAAAATAATTAGTCCAAAGAATTATATTTTTTAATTTAATAAAAATTTTAAAATTTAAAATTCCAAAATGTTTTCAAAATGTTAACAATTTCCTAAAAGACTTTCTAGGCTAAGGGTCGGCACAAGCTATCGCACGGTCACAAGCAACGGCACAAGCTATCGTACGAAAGTATCGTACGAGTGTAAAATACACTCGTACGATGGACGAAATGGCCGCAAGCTATCGTACGAGTACGACGAAATTTCGTACGATGCCATCGTACTGCGTCGTACGATCGTACGACAGCTTGTATACAGGACAAGTGTTAAGTACGATTCTTAATTTATCATAAAATTAAGGCTATAATTAGAACGTCTATGATCATGTGAACATGGAGAAATTTAAGAACCAAAAATTACGTTCAAAACGTTCATTATGTGTACTTTAAAGGACCAGTCAGTAAATTTTCAAAAATGAACATTATAGCAATTTTTATAGCTGAATTTTGTGAATTTGCTCTTAACGAAACCGATGACAATGTCAAAAATTTTAATTTACAAATTTGTCAAGCTTTTGCACAAGTTAATGCCGGAGATATTGATGGGGCAAACAAAATGTAGAATTTTAATATTTCGATTTAACAAAAAGTGTAGCACTTATAAAAAATTAGTCATAAATGATGAAGAAAATTGAAATTTTGAACCCTCAGTTGCGGCAAAAAATTTTTTAGTTCTAAATTGGCTTCAAAATTCTCTTGTGAAGAATAAAATTTTTGATACAAAAATAATAAAATTAAAAAATTTTAGGTCCAAGATATTTTCGTCAACAACAATGTTTCAGTTGCACAAAAACATGGAATTTTGCAACAAAATGTAGAACTTATGAAACAAATTCAAGAGTCGCCTCTTACTAGAAATAACAATGGTGATAGCAATAGCAATGTTGGTCAAAACTAAATTATAATAAACTTGACTTTTATTAAAAATTTTCAGTTTAAATAAAAATTGTTGTTCTTTTTTTATTCTTCTTTTCCAAGAGACGTTTTATTGATTTGCAAGATCAAAATCAATGAAATGGCAAAGAAAGACCCGGCTAATAAAAACAACCATTCATAACCAATTAGAGGTAGTATAAATTGAGATAACAATGGAGAAACTACGCCAGAAAAGGCCTAAACTTGATTTTTTTTAATATTAAAAAACGGAACATTTGTTTACTAGAGATAATTGCAAAGCACCATTGGCAAAACCAAAATTTTCACCACCAAAACATTTATGTAATGCATAAGGTATTAGTGTATAAGTTCCACCAATACAAGAAAACATTATGCAAATCTGGAAAAAATCTAACATAAATCCATAGAAAATCATAGGGAACCATCCAATAAGGTTGGTTTAAGAAAATTTTCAACCACTAAGATCAATCTGAGTTCCTACTTCCCCACCCCCAATCAGAAAGACACCCTCCAAACTCAGAAGGTGGAGAAGTTTGATGGGAGGAGATGAAAAAGAGTGTGTCCGAAAGTCCGACCAACTTCAATCTAACAAGGAATGCTCAGCATAGGGCATTCCTTGTTACTAGAGATGTGGAGGGCCAAGACTATGCCTGGCCTAAATTAGATCAGGTCGGCCATATTTGGTCTGATCTTCCTTCAAGTCATTCAACTTTTATCGGGCCATACCAGACGGTATTTTTCAAGGCCGGCCTAGTCTACTGCGGACCACCAAAAATGTTATTAGACTATACCCTCTAGCATAGGCCGGCTTGGCCCTTATACATCTCTAGTTTCCACTAAAGTTCATATCAATGTCATAGGGAAGAGAGCCACTAGGAGTACGTTACTCAAAAAATTTTCAAGAAATTACGAATTTTTAAAGTGAAAAACAGGAAAATTTTAAATTTTTTTACCCAAATGAGGTACAAATAAGCTGATTCAGATAATTTTATAACACCTAAAGTCCACATGAATGAAGCACCTATGATATTGCAAACGATTAAAGTAGATCGAAAAGAGGTCTAAAAAAATGCAAAATTTCAATTTTTTACAACATAAAGAATACCCTATCTGCACTGATACCCCAAACAACTCTTGTTAAACAATTTGTCATGGAAGCTAAGGCACTAATGGCTGCCAAAAAGAAGTCATCTTTTATAAAATGCATTCCATAAGCCTAAAACTTGTGTTCATTGATAGATGGGCACATGAAGGGAGGGCACCCGAGATGCTGGGATCCCTGCCACCTATGAGATATGGCGATAAAAAAAGTCACCAAGACCCTTAGCGGTAGACCTTCGGCAGGTCGATTAGGAGATTCACACACCTAGTGGCTTAGGCAATGAGGCAGGGGGGAGGTGCCCCCTCCTAGAGGGCCGAAATTAAAAAAATCCCCTTATAAAAGGGTCCCTCTTTATGTTTTTTTGTCATTTTTGGCCTTTTATGGGAAAATACCCCCATAGCCGATCATTTTGTCTACACCACTGCACCCTCCCCCCGTAATTTTTACCTGATGAGGGATTGGACAGATGGGAGTGGAGGCTCCTCTTACCCCTATGCTCATATCTTAAAAGATTTAATTACTTTAAACAATCCACTGATGATTTGACACCAAATATCATTCAGAATTAATATAACGACAAATAATTTAAATGTTGATGAGCAAACAACTTCTTTTTGTGTTAGTAAATTTTTGTTATTAGAAGGCTTTTCAGGATCTTCTTGATTTTCTGTAGGAATAAGTGATTCCGTATCTGTTTCATCCAGGATTTTCTGTTTAAAAAAATTCAAAAATCAAAATGAACATTTCCTAAATTTACTGGTTCTGCCATAAATAATAAAGAGATTAATTGAATTGCTCCAAAAAATACTGCTAATAATAGGAATAACTTTGGAACGCGTTCTAGTAATTCTTCTTGTGTGAAAAATCTAACATTTAATTTTTAAAGATATTTTTGGAGTTAGAAATAAAAAGAAAGGGACATTAATCAAGTAGATAACGAAAATGGACATCCTCTTGAACTCCAAACGTTTCAACTCGGTGGAAATTTTCGAAATTTCAATGAAAGAAGACAAATAAAAGTATTTTTGGATTCCGTTGATTTCAATGGAAACGCTATATTTTGACATAGAAATCACTATATCTCCACCACGCCGCCCATGAGTCGCTAATTTTGTCATGCTTCACTGTTTTTGACTATGCTGAACACAACTACGAAGGTCCAGAAAAATCCCAGAGTGGCGCTTCTAGATATTCCCTTTTAAGGGACTAGAAGGGGCGTCCTAGGGACACAAGCCCCCAGGGGATCAAGACTTTTGGGACTTCGGCCCCCTTTCACCCTCTTCTATCAATATTATGTTTAAAATTTTACCCATCTTTATTGGCAGGTAAGTTATTAGGATTAATAAATTTTGTTTGCATAGGAGCAATAAAAAATCCACCTAAACCGGCTCCAGCACTTATAAGGCCATTAATCATGCCGGCTTGTCCTGGAAACCACTAAAAAATTTTTATACATCAGCCCAAGCCCAAGGGTCCGGATCCCTATGTGGGATTTGGAATCTGTGCCGAGGGGTTTCGAGCGCAGACCCTTGGGACCAGGGCCTTGAGGGCTCGAAAGAGTAAAAATTCTGACTATAAGAGCAGATGTATTGATTTAAAAAATTGAATACCCTTAAAGCTTGTATCATTATAGCATTGTAGGCGACTCCTGAGCCAAAAGATTGCACTAATCCTAGTGTAATCAAGAGCAAAATATAAGAATATTGTATGGAGAAATATGAGAGCGCTATCATGCTACTAGAAAGAGATTGAGATTAGGATGGACTTTAAAAATAATTTTTTACGTGTATAGAACACTTCCAATTATAATGGTTGATCTAGCTCCAATTTTTTTTTCAAGATATCCACCAATCAGGACAGCAAAAGGGATTCCATCTAAAATTTGAATATTTGTATAAAATTCCTCATAAGAAACATTATAAAACTGCCATCCTCCAAATTTTTTCTACCCTAGTTAGTTTTGTGAATCATCACGCTTGACCCACTATTGCGGACGCTAAACTTGTGGATGCTACACTTGCTGACTAACACTTACGGACCTACGCTTGCGGATACTAAATTACGTTCGCAAGTGTAGCATCCGCAAATGTATTATCCGCAAGTGTTAGTCCACAAGTGCAGCGTCGCAATAGTGAGTCCGGAAGAGTGGTAGCGCCAGTTTTTTTCCTCCTACTCAAGTTGGTTATATTCTTTTTTGGGATTTCTTCTCTATGCAGCTTCCTGACTGACAAGGGGACCACAAAACATGCGATCGTTTTTTCCAAAAAACTGCCACGTAATTATCAGGTATAGTGAATATATTAAAAATCTCACAAGCTTTTAATTGAATTTAATGGGGTGCGGAGATCTAGTTTTTATGTAAAAAATAGAGTTTTTAAGGAAATCGAGGGATCCAAAAACGCATTTATTTGACTTCTTTCATCAAAATTTTGACATTTCCACCGTTTTTGAGCATGACGAACGAAAATCGAAAAAAACCCCTGTCCTTATATGCTTAGAACAATAAAAAATTTACTCATTAAGCTCAAAAGCCATATCATGGACCCAGTCGTTTGATTTGGATCAACTTTCCATCTTAAATATGAAACCAAATATGGCAAAATATTTCCTAAAATTTACAAAAAATTATTTTTTTGAAATTTAATTTATTACCAAAACAATAAAACCATCCATAGCTAGCTTGTAGAGCAATTCCGGCCGTAGCAACAACATATGGTCTAGCTTTCTTGGGTATTCTTTTTAAAATAAAATCTTCCGTTTCCATATTTTTAATTTTATAATGCAATAGAAAGGAAGAAAAATAGCTTACTTTTTAGAAAGGATGAAAAATAGCGTACTTTTTTTATATTATATACGTGCATTTTCTAATCTTTTTTCTTGCATTTAGCTATGTAAAAATTCAACGATCAAACTTCATGTGGGGTCACTTTTGGGCCAGACATTTTGAATAGATAATCAATCTTGCGACTAGAAAAAAAGTATATAGTAATGCTAATACAGGGTGATCCATATAAATATACAATGGAATAAAATTCGATATCTCGGAATAGGAAAAAGATTTTTATATACGTTTGTTTGCAAGTTACTAACCACGTAACTTTATCTTTAAAATAGTTTCATGATTTTTGAATAAGTCTATGTATTGAAGCGAAAATTTGAATTTTTCCCTTTAGTAATAAACATTTTTGTAGGCAAATTTCATCTTTTTGGCATTTACCTTTCCTACTGACAAAACTTATCTTGAACGTACGTAAATTTTTTTATAATATGATTTTTACGGAGAACATTTTTTAGAGTGCGTGGACAGATTTTGTCCACCTGGAACATATTGTGAAGTTTACTCAAAACCAGTCCAATGCCAAAATTCTCCTTGTAGACCTATCGTAATTTGCCTTCCTGACACAGTTAATGGTAATTTTAATCATTTAGCACAACCCTTCTTGGGGGAGGCATCCATACATGCACAAGGGGAGGGGTGCTGCACCCCCTCAATTCGTCGTATCGAGAAATCAATTCATATTTGACTGGCATTCGTATTTGGCAAGCGATCAATTCGTATTCGAACAACTTGCACCTCCCTCCCCCCGCTTGTGCATGTATGTTCGTTTCTATTAGAAAGTCGGCATGGGATCAAAGTTTTTGTGATCCCCGATCGACCACTGGTTTAGCATGCACAATAATGGGAGGGAACGATCGTTCAATCAACTCAAAAACGGGATGAACAATAAGAGAATAACAAGAACGGGAGACAAAAACGGGACGATTTCAGATCTCGGCTCCTAAAAGGAATTTTGATATGGTGACAAAAACTTTTTTACTCAAGATATAAAGTTGAGAAAAAAAGTCTTTTACACTGTCGAAAAATTCCTTAAAGGAGCTGAGATCTGAAGAAAAAAATCGTCTCCGTTCGATCGCCCCATTCTTGTCGCCCCGTTTTTGTGTCTCGTTCTTGTTCGTCTCCTTATTGTATATGCCACTGGTTCCTCTTAAATTTCCATTGCACGGCAAAAATTTTTGGAAACAAGGGAAACCGAACCTTTCTAGGGTCGGTGATGCCGAACTTCTTGGCAGCGCATTGAACCACTACATCATGGCGGTCAATGAATGACTCGTATTGAGAGCCGACTTTATATTAATGCCAAAAGCGATTAACAAAGTTAAATTGCGGTTAGCACTACTACAAGGTCTAAATTCTTCTTGGGGGGGGGTCGACATGAATCCGTTTCTATTAGCAAGTAGGCATAGGACCAAAATCGATGTTACCGGCTCAAAATTTTTATTTTAACAACTTTTAGGCTGCAATTCACTTACATGCCCTTCTGGACAAGTATGTGTTGAACACACTATTCCTTGTATAGGAAGATCTTGTAAAAAAGTGCCTAAATGTGTTGCACCTGGAAGTAAATTTGTTTAAAGATTCATTTATTTTTTGTTGCTGTTTAGCATGCGAAGCTAAAGAATGTCCACCTTCGCACAAGTGCATTGAAAAAGATGGCCCAAAATGCATAAGAACTATCTTTACCGAAGCTGAAGTTGCATTGCTGTCAAAAAATAATTAATTCAAAGAATTATACTTTTTAATTTAATAAAAATTTTAAAATTCCTGAAAATTTTCCTAAACTACTTTCTAGGCTAAGGCTGGCCGTAAGTTGTCGTAGTACTTTTGTGTCATACCGTTGTACCTTTATGTCGTACCACGCATTGTACTTTTCATTCAAAATACAGGTACGACGCAGGAACCGCAAGTTGTCGTACTGGTACGATGTTAATAATAGATATTTGTTGATTTGTTAGAATTTTTTCTATAACTCTCATCTCTATTTCCTTTTATCAAAATAAAAACATTTATTCATTCAATATATTGTAACAGCGGTAGGAACAGAAACTTTTTTCTTAAAAATCTTAACAAAATCACGTTTTAGAAACATAAAAACTCTTTTACACATCATCTTAATTACACGTTTATACGATTTGAAAACGATTAAAGAGACGACAACATCGATAATTACAATATAGTGCACTAAAATCTCATGTAGAGGTAATAAAATCACGTAAGCATGAACAAAATCTTCACAGAACTCAGTCTTTTGGATAACTTCGCTAAACAAATTTACGAATAACTCCAAGAAAAAATAAATACAATAAAAAATCGCCATAATAAACAGCACAACAACCGTTCTTTTCGAGTCATTTAACGTAGAATTTGTCGCTGAAAGTTTTGACAATTGTCTGATTTTGATGGTTATAAGAAAAGTACAGATGAAATATGGGATTAGGACAACCGCCTGACCTATATGTTGAGCATGAGCGATATTCCGAGAGAAAAAACACACAAAAATCATGAAAATATCATATCCACAGACGATGAAAATTAGGCGTTGATGGTCAAAAAGTAGGTCATAATAGTGTTTATGGAAGTATAAGATGACAAATCGATTTAGAGCTAATAAAAACATTGAGGTTAAAGCTAAGAATGAAGGGTAAATTTGAAAAATTAAATTTAGAGGAGTGTCTTCACTTAAACTGAAATCTAGGTCGTCGGAGAAAATTTTGTGTATGTCAGTATACAGGACAAAAATTAGGTTTAGTATAGCCCAGTGGAAAATGAAGAACTTGTAGTCTTCTTTGATTTTTCCAAATAAAGTTATGAGGATTAGTATGAGTAATAGAATGAGTTGGATGTTGCAAGCGACGAAATAAAGTAGGTTTGAGATGTTTTCAAGGGAATTAAGAAAAACGGCTTCCTCGGAAGAAATTTGAAGACAAGAGATGTTAGCTAACGACATTTTACAATGTTAGTGTTTTAAGTATGATACTTAATTTTATCATAAAATTAAATCTCAATAAGGGTATAATTACAACATTTATGGTCATGTGAACATGACGAAAGTTTGAGAACAAAAATTTTATTCAAAAAGGTTATTATGTATACTTTAAAGACCGAAGATTGCGACTGGATCATCGAAAAAATTTTCAAACCAAATTTTTTCGAAAATGACCCTACTGGGGGTTTTGCTATGCAAGAAATCAATTGCGCGAACCTGAAATTGATGTGTCTTTCACAGGAGATGATAGAGCCAAAACTGAAAACGAGCCAGATTCCGAAAATGGACCAATTGTTGTCGAAGATGAAAAAGTATTTTTTTTAAAGTTTTGATTTAAATATATTCTATTTGATGACTACAATGAGTTCAAGAGATCTTATGCGGCAATGGCCTTAACGGACAAGTTTCAAGCTTTATCTCTAAGCCAGAAATGGTGCCAAATCCTTAAAAACGAAAATTTTAAAGTTTTGCCTAAACTTTTGCTGTTTTTTGGAGATCATTGCTTTTTTTGCTTTTTTGCTTTTTTTCAAGGGGCCTGATGCTTTTTTTCGGAAATTTCAGGTGGCAACCCTATGAAAACCTATGCCAGATCATCAAAATGTCTTAATCCATCTCAATCAATGTTTTATCACAATAAATCAAAGCGAAACACTTATTTATCAACATCACTATCCTCACCATCACTGAATCCTCAACACCGCAGTCAAATTGGTGCCTAAGATTTTATTTTGTAAAATGTTCCGCTTCTTACCATTTTTAGTCCAATTTATAGTCCTTGATTTTTCTTTCTTTTGGTCTCCAGGAAGTTTTCCGCATTCCATGCATCGTTGAAGAAGTTTTTCTATTTGGTTTAGCTCGACGATGGCAAAACTAGGCTTCTCCCCCCTCAATTTCCACCTCTTTTGTTTCAATATCGATGAAATTTCGCTCTATTGTATAATATTAGCTAAGCGCCTTCGAAAAACCAAAAAAAAACAAAACGCAAAAATATGCACAATTTTGTATAACAAAATTTTTTTGGAATTCGAAGTAGGTTTTTATGTCATTTTGATGATCTGGGGGGATATTGCACAAAAGTAAAAGTGTAAAGTTGAAAAAAATCCATTAAAAAAGTGCATTCTTTGTCCAACTTTGCATTTTTCACTTTGTGCAATACCCCTTGGTATAGGTTTTCACGCTTCGGGAATGCGCGCAATCGATTTCTCGCATAGAAAACTCCCCAGTAGGGTCATTTTCGAAAAAAATTTGGTTTGAAAATTTTTCGAGGATCCAGTCGCAATCTTCAGTCCCCCTTTTTTGAGACTTTTTTACTTTAAATACATTTAATTTTTGAGTATATTTATGATACCATTGGAAATAAATTTTAATTGGACATTCCATCGAAATAAACAAGTGCTAATAAACATGATATTTTGAACATTCATGTTTTTCAAGACTTTCAAAAAATGTTTTCATCAAGTTAAAATTTTTTTTGAAATTTCGAATTCAATATGATCTAGTTGTTAAAGCGAACTCCCTGAAATTTTTATCTTTAATTGATTTTGAAAAATTACATATGACGTTTTCAAAAGAATAATTTTGCGCAAAATTTGCATAAATGTGGCAATGAAAAAAAAACTTTTGATAGGAACAACCATACGCCGAGATCTGATGTCATTTTAAAGCTATGAACGTGAGCTTTAAAAAGACACCAAAATCTCAATGTATAGATGTTCCTAACAAAAGTTATGGTGAAAAGTATCCGACAATAGAGGTAGGGACCTCCATCCCCCTATTAAAAACCGTCCATCATTTTTAAGTCAAAAAGCGTACACCGGTCGTTTTTGGGATTTTCTACAGGAATAGTAGAATGGATATAGGAGAATCAAATGCTGTAAAAATTTTGGTCTGAAACGAC
>JAQGBS010000934.1:0-18126 GCA_034698545.1 Acrobeloides obliquus | reverse complement strand
AGAGCCACCTATGAGTTTATGAACTATGAGTTCCTATGATCACCATTTTTTTCGCTACATGGTGATTATAATGTAGTTATAATGTAGTAATTATAAAGAATTTTATACCAGATAATCATAAGAGAATGTTAAAAATAAAATTTGCTAGTTGTTTGCAAACTAAATAATTTTTCAGAACTAATTTTTTTATGAATTTAGAGAGTCCTAATAACTTCGTCATATCTTCAAAATTACAAGGTGGATCAAATGAATCCAACACCCCAATTATAAATTGAACCATCGTTTTTAAGCTTCAAACTTATCTGAAAAAATCAACCTCCTGGGGGTAATTTTATACGAGATTGCGCTTATTGTCAAGCTGAGAAAAATTTGTATGACTCTGAATCAATTAATTTTTGCTTCAATAATCGCTTGTCCCTTCATGAGCGTTTTGAAACCACAATAGCTTAAGTCATGGTCAGGGAAATGTTTTCATAATTCGAAAATGTGTTTTATCGATAAATCGAATAAAGGTACTCCGGAAAATTATGTTTAAACAAAAATCCAAAATAGCTTCCCTGACCCTGAATAGATCTCTGACATAGCTTCCCTGATCCAGTAAAAGATGCAATCTATTGAAACGAAAATTACCTGAATCAGGGTCATACAAAATTTTATATAGTTCAAAATACAATCAATTACTCGTATAAAATTACCCTGATTTTTTCTTTGATTTCGCGAATGCCTTCTTGCTCGTCCCCTATTTCTAATAGTCGGCGTTCCCGCGCAGTAAAAGTTCTATTGTGATCTTAGTTTTCTTCTCTCACGTGATTCGGCAAGTTTTTTTCTAGCCTCTTTTTGTTTTTCGATAGAAGGGATTGGGTAACTGTTTTTAGTTGGCTTAGATATTTTGTTTGTTAGTGCTTCTAAAGACTATGGAAATTTCTGAAAGTATCACGCAGCAAACTTTTGGTCCTTTTGGATTATAAATTTTGTTAATAAATACTCACTTCGGACGTTCTTCGCTGATCTGACAGATTGATTTTTGCAGATAAGTTTGTTGCTTAAAAACGATGGTTCAATTTAGAATTGGGGTATCGGGTTCATTTAGACCATCCTGTATTTTTAGCAAAAAATGAACATATTTATTCGGATAAAACTTTTTTGAGAAATCCTAATTTTACACAATTTTAAAGACACAAGTAACTACGATAGTCAAAAATCCAAAAATAAAGCTTTTCCTCTTCCCAAACAACTATAGCTTTTTAAGTGATCAAAATGTACTCATTCATTCAACTTAAGCTCTTATTTAGTTCATATCTTTGATGACAATATTTATGTATAGGTATTTGTTTCAAAAGTCATGTGGATGTTTACTAGAAGTATAAAAATATTCTTTTTGATGTAACTAAAAAAAATCAGTTTATTCAGCCCTAAAGCTCAAGTGAAAAAGCTCAAAAACGCAATATCAAAGTCGAGTCACTCTTGGTTATGGTTTTTTTCAAAAATTATCCAAAACACATAATGGGCTCCAAGGTGATTTTTTTCGATTTAAAAAAAAATCATTGTGGTTACTTTTTTTGTTTTTTGCACACATTGGCGCGAAACTTTTTTAAATGAAAAATATTTTTTAAGCTAAAAATGCTAACCATACGGTTGAAAGTGATCAGTACGGATCCGTACGGTTCATCTTAGGAACGCACCCAACATAAACAACAAATGTAAAAATAAAAATTTATTAATAAATATATAACGCATTAAATATTACGTATAATTCAGTGCCGTACCGAAGGGGGTGCAGAGGGTATATGTACTTCCAAGGGTCAAAAAGGGTTTAAAAAATCGAAAGGCTCTCCTTATATCTTTTTTGGGTCGGGATCTTATACCCCTCTTTCATGAAAGATCCTAGGTACGGCACTGATATAATTAAAAGATGAATAATAAATCGAATCGTTATTTTTTATCTAAAGTTTCATTACAAGCAGTAGCATGGGGCATAAAAAATACAAAGGATTCTCTTCTTCAAAATTTGAGAGGACAATGGGTCGTTACAAAAACATTCGATGGGACCCTTCCATTTTTTCAATTTTGCTTTACATATAAGAATAGAAACTTTACATACAAAAAATACATACAAAAATAGAAACTCGAATAGGGCATTTCATACGAAGAGAATAAAACTCATCATTTATATTGACGTGACAAGCGTTAACGTTACACTCAAATGGCCGAGGTTTCGATCCAGACAGGGTTAGTGGCAATATGGATCAGTGGATAGTGTTGCACGAGATAAATGAAAGGCAAAAATTCTATGATCAATTTTTTACGAGGGGGGGGGGGGACTCTTTTGACATATGTAAAAAATTTATAGCGAATCAAGTGAGCTCACACACCTGATGCGCTATGAATCTTTAAATTTCCGCTCGATGGCTTAGGAGTCTCCCTCCCTTTGTGCATTTATGCTTACCACTACACGGTGCCGTAGACAAGGGGACATGTTCCTCCCCTTCGGAAAATTTTAATTTTTCTCTTTATCATAAGAATTTTCTTATATTTTTTCATAAAATATTGAAAAAACATTACTATATCCCCCTCCCCCGTCGAGAAATACTGCCTACGGCACTATTTCTCGACTGCCATTACATTATGTGTAATGAGTTTTTTTCTCTTATAAGGAAATGCCCTAAAAATATAAATAAAATTTTAAGGAGAATGTGGATCTTTTATACTTTTTTCAAGAATTTTTTGTATTCTTAATGTTTCTATTTGGTGCAAAGTATGGCCAGCACTTCTACATCCAATAATTGAGGTAATAACTGCGAGAACAAACTAACAAAAAATGATTAAATTTTATACGAAAAAAACTTTTACTTGGCCAACGCTCAACAATGCGAGTGCAAAATCAACTTCTAAAGGTTCATCTGTGGAGCTAAAACTCACATGAGGCTGTTTTTGATAAGCAAATGGCAAGATTGGTAATAATCCTAAAATTTTACAAACATGTCGACATTCAATTGATAAAAAATTTTCTATACCAGATAAAAATGGTACAGCTGCTAGAACAGCATTTATTGTACTATGAACAAACGATGAGACTGCAGCACAATAACTTCGATGTCTGGCTGCAAAAACGCCCAACAATCCGGCACACATTACAGAAATGCCATAGAAAAGTTCTTGCCCTTTGGCATATTCAGCTCGCAAGAAGAGTCGTGAGACGCCTAATGCAAAAATGCATAAGCCACAAAGGACCTGAAATTTTTGTGTTATTGGGCTGATACAAAAGATCCCGGTTTTGCATCAGAACATTGGGGAAATTGACTCCACCCTGATTCAGGACAAGATGGGTATATTGAAGCAAAAATGAACTAAAATCCGAATTTTTGCCTGAAAATCTAATGGATCATTGGTGGATTGGTCCTTTAAAGGACCACAATTCAAAAAAGTTTGTGTATTACAACGAAGAACTTGTAACAAATTCAAAATTTCAAACAAAATTTTCTCGAAAACTACAACGATTCAGAACATGCTGTAAAAACTAAAAATGCTCCATTTTCATGATCTTTTCGAATGTATCATTTTTTTCATATGGTTGTAACTGACTGGACTGGTCCTTTAAACTCTCCATACTTGCATGCTGCAGCATAAACTCAAACTGTTCCAATTAACAAGCTCTTTTATGGCTTTCGATTCATCCTCTATTGCCGTAATTCCTAATGAACCATAGAGACCTTTACCACTTGTAGGATAAGGCAGAAAATTAGCAGTTTGAACCGACCGAGACTCACTTGTAACAGAACCAGCTCGATTCAGACCCTAAAAATTTTTTAATTTATCTACTTTTTGAGTCTGTATACTTTTATAGGCTCTCGAGCCCCGTAAATCTGAGGTTTTTCTTGCAATGGAGCAACTCTATTATTTAGTTTTGGTGTATTTGGATTGCTATTGGCACTACCATAAATATTTTCTTTGTGAGCACCAGGATTGACTGAAGAGTCCATTTCAATATGTTCTGGTCGAGGTAGAGTAGTATAGGATTGATAGCGAGAAGAGAGATCTAAAAATGTGAGGATGGCAAAGATATTGTTCTTACATAGACCCATATCACTTCCAGGTCTGGACATATTTTGAGACGCCATATCTTGTGTCATTGCAGATTCTGGTCTAATAGCTTGTGGTGGAGCATAAGCTAAAAATTTAAATTTTCTTATTTTAAAAAAGCAAAAAAATCCATTTTCTAACTTTACATTGCACAACATTTTTTTTTTAAATTGGAAGAAATTCGAAATTTTAAAAATGAGTCATGCCATTTGACTCAGTTTTCTGTGACGAGTAGAACAAATAGAGATAGATCTAGGAAGATAGCTCTCACTCGGTCATGAGTTCGAGAAGGAAAACCTATGTTATAGTATTCGTTCTACTCATCTTGGCGAGCTGAGTCGAATGGCTTGAGTAGAGATGCTGGTTAACGCTTAATTAGCATACGAGTGAACTGGTACATAGGTCGGCAAGAGGCCCCTTGATCCACTCCCTCATGGACCCAAAATTGAGGGGGAACCATTTCATGGACCCCGTCAAACTTATGAGATGGTTCATAAAAATTGGGTTTCGGAAGACTACTTTTCGGAAAAAGCTAAATAAATTTTCAGATAAAAAATTTTTAACATGGGTCGGCAGGGAGAGGAGGGAATCTTCCTCCTGACCCACTCACTCATGGACCCAAAATTGAAGAGGAATCATATTATCAGGGGTCACCTCCCCTCCCCCCACCTTGCTGACCTATGAACTAGTATACTGGGAAGGAGCAACTTTAATCATGACTCATTTTTAAAATTTCGAATCTCCTTCAATAGCAAAAAAATCCACCTTGATGGAGTTATATACTGTTTTTTATACAAAAAGCTTTTATTACTCGAGTGCATATAATTTGCTTCATTTGGAGCCATTCTGGTTCCATAAATTGGCATCGGTGCAGTTTTAAAGGGTACATAGCCATATGGGTTTATTGTAGGAGGTCTTTGTGCTTTGTTCTGCTACAATTTTTAAACTTATAAACCTAGCCGATAAAAAGTATTTACTTCTTCGTGTTTTTTCCACTCTTTTATAGCCTTCTGCTGCTTTTTGGGCATAAAATCCTGGCTGATAGCAGATCCAGGTCTTTTCTCCATTTGGCTTTCTTTGTCTTTAGCAGATTTTTCGGCATCTTTTTCTTTGGGTTTTTGTTGATTCTCTTTATTGGTTACATTGGATGAGCCGGAACTGCCAAAAAATTTTCGCATGCTAGAAAAGTTTAGTAAAAGTTATGTACATCTTGAAAAAGTTATTATTCCGACTGGTAGCTGCTTCATAGTTGGATAGGGGGTCGAAAAACTCTCTCACGCGGCGCACCAAGAAAATTTGAGCCTTTCGGCACCCCTTAAAACGCAAAATTTGATATTTTTAAAAGAAATAATTGAAAAATAGGGTATTGTTGTATAAAAAATGTTAAAGCGGCAGGTAGATTTTTGGGCTGATATAGTCCGTTCCACGAGAATAGGGCACAAAGTTGACACTCCATAGTGCAGTGGACAAGGAAGTAGACCGTTCAATCTGGTAAGTTAAACAACGTTGCAAGTTTCGATCCCCGGCGGGTCAAGCTTTCGATTTACAAAAAATTGATTTCTTATTTTAGGGAGCACCCTACAGCCAAGGGGTGAGTCAAAAAATTTTTCGATAAAAAATTTAGCTCCTGTCCGAGATGAATAGTAAGCATTTCAAAAAATTTATTTTGTAAACCTTAAAAGATTTTTACATGCGGTCTTTTGTAAGTAGTGCTATAGACAAAGATATTTTTTTTGAAAATAAGTCCAAGTAGGATTTTATACAAAAATATTTTTAAACTTGAAAACAAACTTCAAAGTCGCTTATTTCTAGGTCTATATGGTGTTTTGAACGATAATTATGTGTTATTAACTTCAAAAGGTTTAACGTAAAATTATTTATAAAATAAAGTTCGAAGAAGAATTAAAATCACAAACTTAGGCAAATTAGTGTGCCTTATTTAAAATTTAATGATGGTGAAGTTGGTAGCGTGCCGGTCTCATAGCACTCACGTTGCTGGTTCGATGTCTTTTTTTTAATATTGAAAATTTCAACAAATGTTAATCCAAAAATTGAGATTGTTGGTATACTACTAGATTTAGATTTGCTCTATCTATTGATGAATGAATCTTTCAAAAATACTATATGACCTTGAAATAAGCGACCTTGAGATTGGTTTTCAATTTTAAAGGGGTAACTATCATGGCAAAATCTCGAAAAAAATTTTTTTTGAAAATTTTTAAAAAAAATACGTTTCTAAGGGTAATTTTATCGAGAAATCGATTCCGCGCATTCCCGAAGCAAGAAAACGCTTCCTTGACCCTGATTCAGGGAAAGGATACGTATTTACGTAAATAAATTGATTTTCGCTTCAATACACCGATTTCTTTCCTGAATCAGGGCCAAGAAACGTCTTCATGGTTCGAGAATGCGCGCAATTGATTCCCCGCCTAGAAAAACCTAAGAATCGACGGTTTTCTCATAAAAATCCGAAAATGTTTGATTTTCGCTTCAATACACCCATCCTCATTCCCTGAATGAGGGTCAAGGAAGCGTTTTCACGCTTCGGGAATGCGCGCAATCGATTTCCCGCGTAAAATTAAAATAGAAATTTTTAAAATGATTACTATTCATCTCGGACACCTTGTATGGTTGGAGAAACAAGAAGTTGGGGAACTACTACGTCTGGGGGAGGTGGGCGCACTTAACAGGGATAAAATGCCGAAGTAAAAACGTTAAAATTTTTTTGAAAATACACTATATAGGGGTAAAATTGACGAGGAACACGTTGATACTATTATTTTCATGTCAAACTCACTGGAAACCTGTGAATTTTCGCTTTTTTTGAATTTACCTATTTTACTGATCTTTTGAATTCTGTTTTTAGTCAATTCAAAAAAGGCGAAAATTCAACGGTTTCCAGTGAGTTTGACACAAAAATAATAGTTCGAACGTGTTGCTCGTCAATTTTTATCCCCTATATAGTGTATTTTCAAAAAATTTTTTGACATTTTTACTTCCGCATTTTTATTCCTGTCAAGTGCGCCCCAGGCGTAGTAGCTCCGAAGTTGGATAAAGTCCCAATGCCTAAAATTTTCACATCCCGGACGAAAGCCAGCTACCGGTCAAAAAATAAACGCCTATAGTAAACATTAAAAAACAAGCAAGCCAAAGCAATAAATTCCGGATAAAATTTCTTTCTTCGATTCGAACCAAAAAACAACCATTTAGATAAACATCTAATTAAAAAGGCAAACATTAAGTCAAGGGTAAAATAGATCGAATCAACCCACAAAATACCAAATACACCTATCCTATTAAACGGCTTTAAGATCAACATTTGATTATTTAGTGCAAGGTTTCAAGAAAGGATTCGTGCAAGCATACATAATTTGCTTATGTGCAAATTTCGAAGAGAAAGAGAGATTCATTTCTTTCTCTAATCACTATCATTTCTTTGTTTTAAGAAGGCGCAGTCATCTTTCATTCAACGACCTATTTTCGGTTTTACTTGAAATTCTCGAGTTGCATTTAGAAAGACAAATACGACTGGCAGGTAAAGGGCCTTGACACTTCGAGGATGAAATTTATGCGCTTTGGCGTTGGCGCGCAGAAATCCGCATTTTTAACGGCTCGACGGAGAAGAAGCACTGTATGGGCAGATAGATGATAAAACCACAACTTTGGTAAAATTTATTGTATATTGCATATAACTTTATAATTATAAAAATTTGGGAATTTTCAGCCAAAAAATTCTAGGATTGAAAAAATTTATTTCGGGGATCGACCCTCTCCCCTATTCAAGATGAATTTGGAGCCAATTGTCTCTGAGAAATGGGACAAATTTTTTACCCTGGAAAAAGGGAAATCCCCTATACAAAAAATGGAGCTAATTCACTTTGTTGGATTCACTTGGTTTACCGCCCCCCCCCCCCAACATGATTACGTAATATCTGGATGACCCCTAAAGGTTTTATAATATAGGCATAGTTGTACAAGGAGGGGTACTGGCGCCCTAAATACGACATGGTCGCAAGGGACCCACTTCAGCTGTAAAGGGTGGGGGGTACTGGCCCCTAAATACAACGTGGTCGCTTAAAAATTTTTGGCAAAAAGACGAAGTGGGGGATACACTACCCCCTTATTCAGCTATGAATATAAGTTTTTATCATTATAACCCTAGGGACCCCTCCTCCCCCCAGCTACCAGAGGCCGTTTTCGATTTTTGGATCACGATAAATGAGTCCAACAAAGTGAACTAGCTCCCAAAAAATAATTAGCAAATTTTTAATCATAAAGACCATACATGGGCAAGCAGGGGGGTACTGGGCCCAAAAATACGAATTGGTCCCAAAAGTTACTGTCACCAAAAAAACGTCGACAAGCGAAAAATTATTTTACGAATTTGTTTTATGAACTCGTATGTCGAATACGAATTTTCGCAACGAATTCAGTCTCAAATACGAATTGATCCATTAATTTTTTCCCCGATACGACGAATTAGGGGGGTACAGCACCCCCCCCCCCTTGCCCATATATGATAAAGACTCATCTTCTTTTGTATTATTATTCCTCTTGGCTACTGAACTTTTCTTTAAGCTTATGTAATTTGTCGCCTAAAAATATGTTATTTATAAAATATTGTCAATAATAAAAACATGCCGATTTTGTGTGTGGCGTTTACAACTTTATCTTTTACTGCGTGTTCGAATTTTTCTAAAAGGTTTAAGTTTTATACAGGGGGGACTTAAAGTTCGTATAAGACATTTTATATCGAATTAACACCTCAAAACCAATATTCACTTTCGACAAAATTGTACCCCAGGGGATTTTTGCGTATGGAGAATCGATTCCCTCAAGAATTGAGCAATGAAAATTTTTCTGTGGCCTTGTATGGGGTTCTTTAGGACCCAAAGAACCTATTATGGAAAATCGTTACTTAAGTGTTAAAATTCGTTTTTCGATTAAAAACACGGTCAGACTGCGGCTCAAATCGCTCGGGTTCGTATTTTTTAATCATGAAAACCCACTAGACATCGAAACTGCGAACTTGGACACTTGTGTAATGATTTTCCATAATAGGTCCTTTGGGTCCTAAAGGACGCCCATACAGGGCCACAGAAAAATTTTCATTGCTCAATTCTTGCGAGAATCGATTCTCCGTATGAAAAATCCCTCTAAGCCAAAATTTTGTCGAAATGGACATTGATTTTGAGGTATTAATTCAATATAAAATGTTTTATACGAACTTTAAGGCCACCCTGTATGTAGAATTAAAAAAGTCTCTCACTAAAGTCCTCATGCAAAATTTCAGCATCATGAAGTTCATTTGGAGTGAGTGAAGGGCGATGTGTTGCTCTATAATGAGCAGTGCCTAAAAATAAAGTTCTGACAAATGAGTAGAAGTTAGGATGAGCCAGACTCAGTGAGATCCCTGCTCACAAGGGAACATCCCAGTGATGGCACACTCTGATTTTGTACATATGCCAATTTTTTACCCATGGTGGGAGTACTAAAAAACCATCCCCGCTCCAGGGGTCTGGCTACGCCAATGGATAGAATTAAAAAAATTACCATCCAAGCTTTCCCTCTTCTCATAGGTCCTGACATCAAATTTATTAAAATCTTTATCGAAATGATTATATTCCATGACTAAAAGTTTATAGAGAAAATAGCACCAAAAAGTAAAAAAGTAATAGCACGAGGCGAAATTTCACAAGCTGAAGACAACTTGTTTATGAGAAAAAGCTAGAAAGCCTAAATTGAACACATGAGAATTATTTATTTTTTCTTTGCAAGGAGAAGAGCATGAGCAACATGTTTACACTCACTCAAAAAGGCTAGCCTTGTGAGCTATTTTTAGAAAATAAAAATTCATGTTGTTTCGTAATTGTTAAGTGATGAAAAAATGAGTTTATATCACACTAGGCTTAGTTGTTTATCTGGTAACAAATGAAAACAGTAAAAAGTAAATATTTTATTGTGTGGGGTGGGGGGGGGGTAGGGCAAAACAAAAATGTTTATATTTACAAGATGGGTGGAATTTCCTCGCGTCCAGTTTTATATTATTCAATTTTTTATTTTTGTTTTACCTTGTTGGGAAGGGGTCTTGGAATACAATCTATCTTTTAACTATTATTATTGTCTTTATAAGACATATACAGGGTGTCCGGAAAAAACTCGGGATTTTTTGAGTTTTGGAGAATGAAGAATATGTTTTCTGTGTAGTTGAATTTGTTGTTTTGGCCTCTCTGAATGTTGTATTTATTGTGTGAATCATATTAAATGTTGGTTTTTTGATTAAAAAAAAGTGCTAAAAATATGTAAGAAACGAAATTAAAGTGAATACGATTGAAAAAACAACAAAATTCAAAAAATCCCGAGTTTTTTCCGGACACCCTGTACAATACAAAAAGTGATACTCATAAAATTTTATTCACAATTTTTGCCGCCAATTATGTCATATGCCAATTTGGTTTCAATAATATTCCATGTAATATCATGTTTTTCATAGTACGAAAAAATATGGTTCCAACTCCGAGGTATAACATACTTGGAGACACGTTTGCATCCGTTCTAAAAAAAAAATTTAAAAATTTTTCACAAGCAATGACATGTTTTGGTCTGCCAAAGCATAAAGAGGCCTTGTTAGGTTTGTTAGCCTTGGTCGATTGTGTTGGCCTTGATCGGCAGAGATGGGGCAATTGCTCATATTGTCCCCTCTCCACCCAAAAGGAGGGTGCTACCCCAACATCATAAGAGGACCCTTATGAAATTTTTGCCCTGCCTTGACCGGCCAAAGAAAATGCCATCAGGAACCTTATAATTTTTTCGGGCTTGGCAGTTTTGACTTGGCGGTTTTTTGTACTAAAATTGTAGGAAATTCGAAATTTTAAAAACGATTCATGCTATTCGACTCAGCTCTCCTCGACGAGTAGAACGAATACCATAACATAGGTTTTCCATCCCGAGCCTATGTCCGAGTGGTTAAAGTGACAGATAGGCTAGGGCTCGAATCCCGCTTCGAATTTAAAAACCTGAGCTTATAAACTACTAGTCTGTGACTTTACTCGACCATGAGTCGGTATAGAAAACCCCATGTTCTACTTGTCTTGGCGAGCTGAGTTGAATGGTATGCATCGTTTTTAAACTTCGAATTTCCTCCAATTTAAACAAAAAACATCCTTGCGGTTCGCTAGGGGTATGCACCTGAGTGTCCCTCTTGCTTATGCCACTGGTTGCCCTTCCCCCAAGATCAACGTTGAGCAGTAATATATACCTCAATTTGTCTAGCCTTTAAGCCACATGTGGTATAAGCTAATAAAAAATAGCCCTCAAACATGAATTCTTCTTCAAAACCATTAAGTTCGTATCGGCCATGTATATTTGTATTAGCCTCTGCCAACAGATCATGATTGTCGACTAAAAAATAAAATATATATATTAATTTTAAAAATTACAACTTACAAGGCCAAAAGCCATCTTCTTCCCAAAGTTGGATAGTAACATTTCTTGGTGTGTAACAACTAACAGCTAAAAAATAACCATGTCCTTATAAGAATACTTTCTCTTCCCATCCTACTTCTTTCTCCCCAATTATTGGAGAGAATTAATATAAGCATTGGCGTTTTTTGTTTAAAACAGCACTTTTAGTATCCCTCCCCCTCACGAGTGGCATTAGGAGAAGGGCCGGCTAGGGAAGGGTACTACCCTACAGGCCCGTATTTAAGGGGCAGTGGCGTAGACAAAAGGATCGGCTAGGGGGAGGGACTTTCCTAAAAAAGGCTGATTTTTCCCAAAAAAACATAAAGGGGACTCGTATGTGTAGGAATTTTTTAAATTTTGGCCCACTAGGGAGCACCTGCCCCCTGCCTTCCCTTGCCTACGCCATTGGGATGGGGGCAATTGTCCCCCCGTCGCTGAAAAAATGTAAATTTTTCCTAATTTCCCTCTTATGTTTTTGCCAAAAAAAATTCCCAATTATTGGAACTAGTATAATTGAAGCGTCGCACTGAACGTGAATTTTTTTTGAAAAATTTTTTTCGTGAGAAATGATCAACGATAGCTACAGTGGAAAATTTCCATAGAAGTATAAAGCTGACAAAAAATACCTGTTTCTTCAAATTTGGGATAATGTGAATGCTTATTTTTATGCTGTCTGTCTTCATTTTCGAAATAAGAAATTTCAGCACCAGAAAAGCTTCTTTTAAATCTATGAAGTGATCGTTTGGTTTTTGGCCTAGTCATAACCCTTTCACAGCATTGAACACTTCCGACAACATCTATTTTATCACTCAATATACCCATTAAATCATAAGAAATTATTAATAAATAAGGAATTAGGTTGAATATGTTCATTAATAAAAGCAAAATTAACACAACTTTAAAGATCTTTGCTAAAATTATGATGGTATTTTAAAACTACGCAAAAGAATTATTAAACTACTATAGTTTAGAACTAGTATAGTTGAAGTGTCGCACTGAACGAATTTTTTCGAAAAATCTAAATTTCTGCGAGAAATAATTCCTTTAGGGGTAATTTTATGTGGGGAATCTGAATTTCGCATTCCTATAGCATGAAAACGCTTTTTTGAATAAAAAAAGCTGTTATTTGAAACAATATGAACAAGAAATATCGTGCTCTTCGGAATTTTCCGCAGTGTTACCGTCATATGATAATCAACCAAGGTATCCAGTTCGTCGATCCCGTCAATCGTCAAATCCACACTCAAACCATCGAAAGAAATGGCAGAAGTGGTAAGCAAACGTCAGGCGCAAATACGGCATCTACGACTGACAATATCAAGACCATCTATGGAAATTCAATTGGAAAGAGCGTTTTGGCCGACAAAATGAAGTCTTCTGAAACTTTTGGTCACAAGTTGCAGCTCTGCACCTATGTCACCATTGAAACTTCAACAAAAGCCTAAGGTTTTCTTATCCCAATGGCCCTCTTTAGGACCAAATTTATAATAAGAATCGCGTGCTTATTATCATTAACCTTGGACTTTAATAAATAAGTATTGTTCATATTGTTTGAAAAACAGCTTTTTCTTGATTCCAAGAAGCGTTTTCATGCTTTAGGAATGCGAAATTCGGATTCCCCGCATAAAATTACCCCTAAAGGGATCATTTCTCGCAAAAAAAGTTTAAAAAAATTCACATTTAGTGCGACACTTCAACTATACTAGCTCCGAATTATTCAATTAATGATCAGGGAGTATGAATAAATATATTACTTTTCATTTGCTTATCAATTGGTACATGACTTATGTTTGAAAATCATAATAGGTGAGATGATGAAAAATGAAGGCCATTGTGTATCGAATTGTTGGACTCGCTTTCTACCTCTTTTTCCCATAATTTAAAGGGGGTTTTTAAGGTATTAGATCCAACTTTTAAAAAACGCTATCAAATCTTCCAGCATCCCATAGTTTTTTTTCTGCAGCCACTTTTATGCAATTGGGGGGGGGGTATAAAAAACCACTAAAAAGTCATTAAAATCGAACTATCTCCATGAAAGTAGCTCGGAGAAAAATATGGTGTTCTACAAAATTTTACTACAATATCAAACCTATAACATAAAAAACCGTATTTGAAAAGCTTTTAAATTGGCTGACATATTGGGCTTTTATTACAGGGGTACAAAATGAGCACAAATTCTGGGATACCCAACTTTCGAGCACCGTATCTCGACATAGGAAAAATTTTATACTTTTATTTTTACCCTATTTTTATGTACTTATCACCTACTTTTATTTGGCTAATAAACTAGGAAAAAAATTTTGATACCTGGCTCCACCTCCTTTACAAGTATTCAAAAACTCTCAGAAAATCTGTCTTAAAAGCTTTTTCAATAATTCTTGTTGCAAAAAATACCTCAGAATCCCAACTTTCTTTTATGAAAACAATTATTAAAGAATATTTTATTTTCGACAAGATATGGATTTTTGAAGTTATGGAATTTCCAATTTTTCTTAAATTTGCCTATTTTCAAAATTTTGCCAAAAATCAAGTACAGTTCGGATTTCTTCGAGCGACAGCAATCTTGAAAGTTGGGATTCTGAGCTATTTTTTGCAAAAAGAGTTATTGAAAAAGCTTTTAAAATCGCGAAGATATGATTTTTTGAAAATTATGCTTTTTTTCAATTTTTGCACTTTTTGGAAATAAGGTAAACATCGAAAAAAAGCATAATTTTCAAAAAATCATATCTCAGCGATTTTAAAAGCTTTTTCAATAATTCTTTTTGTAAAAAATACCTCAGATTCTCATCTTTCAAGATTGCCGTCGCTCGAAGAAATCCGTCCTATACTCAAGTTTTGAAAATAAGGAAAAATAGTCATTTTGGGTCCAAACTTCAAATGGCTATATCTCGGATAAAACGTGTGATTTTTCAATAATTTTTTTACAAAAAATTCTCCAGATTACCAGCAATCGAATGTGTGGTCGCCCGAAAAAATTCGGTTGAAACTCATTTTTTTTATTAATTTTTTAAAAAAAGTTGGCAAAACCTAAGCCATAGTTAGTGTTCCTTTAAAGATCGAGTTGTGAAACAAAATTTTTGACTGAAAATTTTTTATCCTTTCTATTGGCATTTAAAATTTCTCCTCTGTTTCAGGCATTTGAATTGAATGCCAAAGACTTTAGCAAAACTTTACATATAGCGATTTTGGGTCGTTTTCTATTACTTTTTTCTACGATCTTTTTAAAACTATTTTCTAGCATTTATTTATTAAAAGCAGCTACCTGCTATAACAAATCGAATATTCTCATCGTGTTATGAGCCTTGACGGTCTACAACAGGTATTTTTCCACTAACTTTGACTACAGAGGGTGGGGACAAAAGTTCCGACCTAAGGGGCGGATTTACTTACCAACACGTGTGTTTCATAAATAGAGAAATATGAGAAAGTTTGAAGCCTAAAAAGGGTAGTAAAATTTTTTTCAAAAAATAAGGGAGACCCAGGCCCATATTCAAGGGGGGCACTTACCCTCCCTCGTCGACGAAAAAATGAAAAAAATTTTTCTTATGTTTTTGCTAATTTTCACCAAAAAATGTCCAAAATTTGCCATTTTTCAACAAATTGCAATTTTTAACAAAAAATATCGATTTTTAAACTAATTTTTGCCAAAATTTTCTGCTTTTTTGGCCATTTTCGGCAATTTTTTCACAAATTTTTGGAAAATCGAATTACATTGCTCTCTCAAACGACCCAATGGTAAAAAATTTGTTGCCCCTCCGTCGCTAAATCCTAGATACGCCCCTGTATAAGGGTATCCCGAAGGTAAATCGTATGTAAATTTGAAAAATAACTCCATATTATTATTCCTCGTACACGAAAACCCCTAATTAGATGAAATCGAAAAATTTTTTATTGGCTTCAAACTTTTACATTTTGAAACACTCGTGACCAAGGGGTGGGGAAAGGTTCTCTCATAAGGGGCAAAAGTAATGTCATATGCAGTGGGCAGACCTTTATGAACAGATCCTTACGAACGGCAGCCAGACTTATTTAGAAAAATTGTTTTCAAAATTTATTGTGTTAACACATTTGCGATCTCTGGTTGAAACATTGTTTTTCAGAACCTTTGCCCCTTAGCTTAAGGGCCTTAGGTCAGAACTTTTGACCCCTTGGTCAGTATATCCGCTCATTAGGTCGGAACTTTGTCCTCCCTCGTATTTTAGCAACCAAATTTAGTTACGCGAATTCTTGACTGTTTACAATACCTTTACTGATCGCTGTTTTTCTTCTTGCGTTGTTGAATTTAATCATCATAAATTGTTGGAATCCGAAGGCACTTGTATTCAGCACTGTATGTTTTTATATTCTTTTTTATTATTATCTTACTTCATTTTAAGATTTCGTTTTTATGGGGCAAAAGTTAAAGAACAAAGAAAAATTAAGATAGTTAAAAAAAATTTTCAAATCGAAGTAATTTATCTTAACTTTTGTCCCTTTTTCCCCACATTTTTGTAATTTTTGATGGTTTATTTGGCCACCGTTTACTTTTCCATAATTTTTAATAAACAAAAATGTTGAGTTTGAAAAAGTGATTTTTTAAGCTAAAATATCAAAATTGCTTACAACTGCCAAAATTTTAGGCATTGATAAGCAGATGAACGTGAACCGTAAATTGATGCTAATATTTGCAGAACAAGCACCAAAAGCACTTTTTAAGAATCAACAAGAGCAAGAAGTTACCTCATCTAATACTCAACAACAAGAACAAGAAGCTACTCCATCTAATACTCAAGCTTAAAGATGAATGTCATAAATGATTTTGGTTTTCGCCAGGATGGTCGAAAACCTCGCCAAATTCGTAATATTAGCTATAAATTAGACATTTATTCACAAGCTGATGGGTCCGCTTATATTGAACATGGAAATACTAAGGTATTTATATTTTATTTACTAAACTGGACACCGAGCTATGGCGCTTCGGAACGCCTACTGTGCGTGCTCCCAAGTGGCCTTTTGACCGTCAATCCCAATCGGAACTTCCGAGCGGCGTTCCCGAGCAGCGCTACCGACTTTAAATTTTATAATCGTCGATAAATTGTTTCAATAAATAATTCAATTAAATTAGGCAACGTTGCCTGATTCAATTGAATTTGATTATCGTCACGATTGATGAAACATTAGAAAATTTAAAGTTTTTTTTCTAATTCGATCATTTCCGGCTGTAAAACATGAATCCTTCGGATTCGGTTTTCTTATCCAAAAGCTCCGAATACAAAAAATTAGCCTATTTTGAACATTTTGTGAAAATTCGATTTTTTACTCCTTGGGGTAAAAAAATTTCTCTCCTAAGGCAAAAATTGAAAAAATTATCACTAAATTTCACGAAGTGGTGTCAAACATCTTAGAATTGTGTTCTGAGCACGCTAGTATAGTTTGTTGACGGTTTGGATCGCACCTTCAAAAGTTAGTCCAAACGAACACACATTAAACGTTTTATATAAGAAGATTAGGTTGAAGGGGTCATTATGATCAGATACGAAATGCTCTATATTTATAGGTCCTTTGCGCTGTTTATGGACCACATGAATGTCGAAAACGTTCTATGATTAATGAAGAACAGTGCGTTGTTAATTGTCAATATAGTATGGCTACTTTTTCGGTGCCAGATCGTCGAAATAAGCCACGTGGAGATCGAAGGGGCAACGAGTTTACGCGTTTATTGGAACGAGCATTTGAATCTGCTATTTTGGTGAAGAATTATCCTCGTAGTCAAATCGATATTTTTTGTGAAGTACTTGAGGTAAAGTACTTGATTTTTTGCAAATTTAACTATTGAAATTTAAGGCTGATGGTGGCAATTTAGCGGCATGCGTGAATGCAGCAAGCCTGGCTTTAGCCGATGCAGGTATTCCAATGCGAGGATTAGTGACAGCCGTAGAATGTGGAAGTGTTACAGGCGAAGCATGTGCTGACTTGAGTTCTCGAGAGCATTCTGACATTGTTTCACGTTTAACTGTAGCGACTGTAGGTAAGGACTTTGTTATTTGTAAATTTAAAAAAATTAAATATACGGCTAATTGATTTCTTTTCAGGTGGCAAAGATGAAATCTGCATGTTGGATTTGAAAAATATCATCCACAAGGACCATGTACCTCAGCTCATAAAAATGGCCATGGATGCGAACGCGCAAATACATTCATGTTTAGAATCAGCAGTTTTGATTCATATGAAAAAATGCTATGCCTTATCTAAACGTTGTTAATTTTTTAAATTTATTTGTGATCATTTGTTTTTTGTGTTATTTGGTTTAAAGGTTTAAATAAAAATTTTGAACTATTATTGTGTTAATAGTGACAGTCGTAGAATGTGGTTTTTACCATATATTTTTACTTATATTGTTATATATGATTTTTAATCCCTTTTTAGGTCCTATTTGTTTTTTTTTAAATCTTCAATGTTGAACTGCGTATATGTTTTTCGTGGACTTCGAAGGACTTTTGTGTTTCCTTCTAGAGTTCTTCAGCCATCAAAAATAATAGCTTTAAAATCGAGAATCCCACAAAGAACTTTCTGTAATGCTATACCAACTTCAAGTTCTGGGGA
>JAQGBS010000933.1:0-18134 GCA_034698545.1 Acrobeloides obliquus | reverse complement strand
CGCTCGAAGAAATCCGATTTAAACTCGATTTTTAAGAGAATTTTTACGTTTACATGGAGCTCTATTAGAAGTTTTATGGTATATCAAAGGCTGAAAAATTTCCTTTATGATTATAAAAATCAAAATTTTTTATTCATTAAAGATCGAAAAATAAAATTTTCGACATCCTTGGCCAACTAACTTATTTTTTGTCCTACGACAACTCAAAATTAATAAAAATGAGTTGGCCCAAAAAAATTTTAGTTACTCACATCTTATTACTTGATCAGGATCTAATATAAACTTTTATAAACGAAAATTCCCCATTTACATTTAAAAATTTTTATTTTTACTGCTATTACAAAAGCAATTCAAACTTAAATATAAAAAAATCGGTATTACCAAAGATTGGGTCAAAGATAATTCAAAATCGGGTATTTAAATAAGCAAAATATAAATCTCCTTCTTTTTCCACGTTAAAAACCATGGGTTTTCCAGTAAGAGTGATCAAATATGGAGCATGGAAGCGAGGATTTAAGACAGCTTGTTCGTCTTTGTTCCAAGGGGTGACTTTGGTTTTGATTTTTTTGATTATCCTATAAAAATGCAAAATTTTTATGAAAAAAATCGAAAAATTACTTTATAAACTCTCTTTTCCATACTCGATTGGTTAAAATAGCCACGATAGGTAATGCTATACCATTAAATAAGATAGCATAATTAAAGAGTGTTAGACGAAAATGGTGATACCTTGAACTCATGACGAACCAAAAATAGACCTAAATTGTAGTTATATTTTCTTATTTGGAATAGGATTGTTTTTGAAGTTTTTTCACAGCTTCCCAACCTCGAAAAATTTTCGGATCTGAACCTTAACAATGCTTATTGCCATTGTCTTGTCCTCTCCTGTCCAGACCTGTGCCATAATCGGATTAGTGGCTAAAAGAACATGATTAGTGGCTAAAAGAACAGTTTTTATTGCACGATTAATATTTGTGGGCCAAGTACGCCTCACTAACGCATAAATCGCTGAGAAGGTCCTTTAAAAACCTTTAAAAATGTTCACTCCTTCCTCTCCTGACCTGTCCTTTTTGCACCAATCCGATACTTCCTTGCTGCATTATTTAAAAGCTCTCATTTCTATAAGACCGAGCCCCATATGTGCCATTCATTTATGCTCAAAATGATCAGTTATTTTTTTATGACTTACTATAATCACGAAGGAGTCACCTAAAGCTATCGTCAAAGCACACCATCTGATCATTTTTAAGAATCTAATATTTTCTGACAATTGAAATCTTTCTCGTAAATTATAGTTATACACATCTCTCTTATTATGTCTATGCAAGTTCAAGAAATGAAGAAATATCAGCCACTAAATGGTTAAAATACAACTTTTTAAACAATATCTTACCGCTAATGAACCAAGAATTAAAATGGCGATAAAAACCATCCATAATACAAGGTCTAGATAGCCTAAAAATATTTTCGAAGTCTGTTAAAGCTCTCAGGGAATTACCCTTGTTCGTGATATATGTCATAGCAGCGCCCAAAAACCATTGGACTAGTACAGTAATTATCAAGAAGAGCGGATTCTTGAAGTCTTCATATTGCTTTAGCTTGATTGTAGCCAAAGTGCGCTCGATTGCTAAGGATGGGATTAAAAATGCATACGTTCCTATACTTATCCATCTTGCGTAATCGAAATAAAAGTAAATATCGGAAATAAAATAGTTACAGGCATCTAAATTTATTATTTTCAATTGACACAACCTAAATTTGTAAATGCGCCGATCGTTTGTGGTTTTATATCTAATTGGAGATTAAAAGAGTCCATTTATACAAAATAAGCCGTTTATTGAGAGACTAATAGAGGGTTAGAGAGTTCTTATAATAGGTCGGCAAGGTGGGGGGAGAGGGGACCATAGGTCGGCAAGGAAGGAGAAGCAGACCATAGATCGACAAGGGGAGGGGATATAGATTTTTCGTGGGTGATCCATCTTACCAGTTCTAGAATCTAGTTTAGAAATTCCTATCTGAAACAATCGACTTCCAATTAAAACAAAAAAAATCATAGCCATATTCCCAGCTAATCCATGAATATTCCTGTGGAATTGACGAAATTTTAATCCAATAACACATGTCGTACAAACAAAGATTACAGAGGATGCGATTCCGAAGATCTCGAAGAACAATAGAGCTTGAAAGTAGGGATACTCTTCATTATTTAGATAGTAAGTATGATTGATCGAGTGATTCAAAAAATGTATTTCACAAGTTGTCATATAAGCGGTAAAAACGGACTAAGACGTGTAACTTAGCAAAAACGTGTAGCTAAATTAGATTTGTAGCTTGGAGAATAGATTGTATGAGAAAAAGTAAATGTGGTGTCAATTAACCCGAGAATGCATACCGAGTATTTCATACTTATTTTCGAAAATGAATATCTCAACCATTTCCCAACTTGTAGGTAAATTAGATTATGTTTTTCGATAATTTCTTTTCTTAAAACTAAGCCTAAGGTGCTCTAACAATATCAAAAAAATGTTTTCCCCACTAAGTTTCTAAGATCATAAAAATCACCAAAGCCAAAAAGTTCTCTATCCCATATATGGGACAGTGCGCATTCACGGGTTAAAGGACCAGTCCAGTCAGTTACAACCATATGAAAATATGATATATTCGGAAAGATCATGAAAAATGGAGCATTTTTTGTTTTACAGGCACCCTTTGAATCGTTGTAGTTTTCAAGATAATTGCGTTTGAAATTTTGAATTTGTTACAAGCTCTTCGTTGTAATACACAAACTTTTTTGAATTTTTTGCGGAAAAATCGATTTTCGCATCAATCTTTTAAATTTTTATAAAATGACATGGTAGCAATCACAATATAGCTCTCATCCGAGTATAACCTGATCGGGCTGCTACATTCTCAAAATATAGAAGCGCCGAATCAAAACATATCGGTTTCCTAGGACAATGAACTTTTAGAGTTCTTTAGGCTCTAATAATCAAAGTCCTTATGAATAGTACGGCAGAGAGCTCCGATCGCCTGTTTGCATTTCGTGGTAATACGAGAGACGTGGTTCTTGTAGCTGAGTTTTGAATCAAAGTCGACGCCGAGGTAATGGAAATTCTCCACGCGTTTTATTTCCATGCCGTTGATAGAGAGCGAGAGTTCTTGTTTCTTGGGTGAGAGACATATGGTATACGCAGATTATGTTAGAATCCAAACTTACTAACCACTTTAGAACGACTCTAAAATAATAAAATACTTGCGGAAGTTACCCTTATTCCTTTTTAGAAAGGGACCCAGATAACTCCCTGAGTCTTTGCTAGCTTTGATGACAAGATAAAACCTTTTATTCCTGCTAGCTTCTAATTAGCGGGAGATAAAAGTTGAGGAGTGGGAGGTCTCTAGTTTTAAGGGAGAGATTTATTTTGTATTAAAAAGTGTATAAAATGAATGAATCAATTCTATCTCTAGATTATTTTCCTTTATATACTATTTGGGTGAGACTTGGGGAGGCTTCATATGTAGACCTAGATAGGCCTCACATGAGGCCTAAATGAGCTTCTTCGAAGCCTGACAGGCCTCGCAGAGGCCTAATCAGGTTTCATGGAGAGTCTAGGCCGGAAGTGAAGACCTCGATAGACTTCGAGGGAGCCTGTGCAGGCTTTGAAGAAGCCTAAGCAATCTTCTTGGAGATGATACGTAGGGACGATGCGCTTCGCGCACACTGCTAGCATAGCTTGCTATTACAAGAATTGATTTGGAGTCAGAAGAGCCTCGAAATTGCTTAAAACTTGTAATTTGTTAAAAAATTCGAATAAATATTTTCTTGTTTTGTGAGTCTATAACAATTAATGAATTCTATTAGATTCAAAAACCTAATAAAGGTTTTCATTAATATGCTCCATTTCTCAGTAATTCTAACGATTTCCATAGTGATTAAGCTTTCTCGACGATAATCGAATTTTTAAAGTTTTTGTCGTTGTTCTTGTTTATCAAGTCTCTTAGCAAACTTAAGACTTTTCAAGCTGACATGAATTTCACTGATACCGAATATGTTATTTTTCGAGGCCTTATAATCTTCGAATTTGCATGTACTGTCGTTTCCCTAATGGTGGTGCTGATGACATTTTATCTAGTAGCATCAGTTCCACAATTTCATGTGAATTTAATTGCTCTTATTGCTAACATGCCTATAGCTTATATTATAATAGCTGGAGGGAGGATTATAGAGATAATATATGTGTCATTTGATCCACATATAGGTAAATAAGAAAAAACAGAATCCCACTTCCAAGCATGTCTGAACAAATTGGGCATTTTGTCATGTCGAATGAGATTTTGTTACATTTTCTAGCAACTTAGATCATCTTAATTTCAGATTCCATCGACTATACGTTCAACACAATGCCATTCTTGTATTTAATCGATCAAGCTCGATTCGTGTCCATTTATTCTTACGTTTTCACCAATCTAGGCATTGCTATCGAGCGGACACTAGCATCTTTTATGTTAAAGACTTACGAAGATATGAAACACAAAGCGATCTTGGTATTTATCTTCTTTTTCCCTTGGATTTGTGCTGGTACGATAGAATATATGCTTCGAATAAGTATGCGTTTCAGTATTATAAAACTTTCATTATGTATTTTAAAAGGCACTTTGTAAAAGTACGAATGCGCCGAACACGCCGAACGGGGCACTAAACAGAGCGCCGAACACAGCAAACGGGTCCCAATTAGGCCTAAGCCTAGGTTTAGACCTAAGCCTAGGCTTAGACTTAGGCATAGGCCTAAGCCTAATTGGGACTCGTTTGGCGTGTTCGGAGTCCCGTTTGGTGCCCCGTTCGGCGCAGTCGTACTTTTACAAATTGCCTTTTAAAATCCTACACTACACTTTTTCATACTTTAGTTGAAAGAACCTTTTAAAATCCTACACTTTTTCATACTTTAGTTGAAAGAACAGATGATCTATTAGGGTTTCTGATTAGGCGTTTTAGATGTCCTTATTTTAAAGTACTTAAAATTTGGCACCCATTATTTTAAAGGGGCATTTTAGAAACCTTTTTACTCTTGTTTAAAAGTAAATTTAGAGCTATTTCGATCAAACATCTGGGTTATATTCATGGCTATCATAATATGTTTCGCAGTCTTGGTAAGAGTCAGATTTTCATTAAATTTTCATTATTTTTGATGTTTAGTGGCAGCTCGTGCTCCATTATCTTAATTCATATAGGCATAGACATAGCATGTACCTGTATTATAGCCTAAGGGAACGTTTTCAAGTATCAGAAAACATTCGATTCTTAAGAATTACAAAATGGTGTGTTGTGACGATAGCGGTCGGAGACACTTTGGCTATTGTAGTAAGTCGAAAAGTGACAACAAAAGTGACACAAACTATATATTTAATATTTAGATCTATCTCATTTTCGAAGTGACCAAAGTAAATGCACATTATAATCATATCGAGTACACATTTACCAACTTCGCTATCCTATTCAACGCATTGGTATTGCCGAGCGTAGCTATAGTGACCAATTATCTGTGGAAAAAAGCCTTCATCAAGTAGTCTCTAATCTGATTATTGAATTTAGTCAACAATTTAGAATCATAAAAAACGTCTATAACCTAATTATGTTTAATAGGACCAATAAAGTAGACGAGCAAAATCATCGTTTTAACGCACCTTACTTGAAAACGTTGGCTGGGAAACCCATGGTGTTTAGTGCGGAACAAGAAAAAGAACTGTATTTTAAGCATTTTAGAGCGAGTTTATAATCTCGAGTACATGTAATATAATATGCCTTTTAGTTATTTACTTTTTAAAGAAAATAAATATATTCAATTTTTGGACAAATGACTAATAACTGAAGGGAAAAACATCTAAACGTATTCTCCAAACTTTTATTACGGGTCATTCACATATTACGTAATTATAGGGTAGGGAAGAGGGGATAACCGTCCTTAAGGGCACAACTAAGCTTGACTAAACTGTTGCAGAATTTTTTCTACAACACATTTTCTATGGAAATGCTGCAATAAAATGGTGACTATTCTAGTCACCGTTTTGTCAACAACCCTATTCGTTAAGCGGTCATCTTTGAGTGGAGTGAATTCGCGAGAGGGCCCACTTATCCGAGTACATTTTTTTATTAGCTCAAAACAATTCCCTACAAACTTTATTATGACCATAAAATTCGATATAACTCGCATTACATCAAAATCGGCTTAAAAAAGGTTAAAAATACTAAGCACGGTCTTGATTACGGCACTAATTACGATTATGGACCCCAATTACAATTACGAAAAACGGCAAATTACGATTACGGCTTTTGCGATTACGACCGACTATACATGTATTCTTTTATATAAAACGCTTATGAGTGTATTCGTAAATGATCTCAAAATAAATTTAGTGCTAGAAAAAAATAAATTTATTGAGAAAAAACTATTTGTAGTGAGAAAAACATATTTGCGTAAAACAATTTCCTTATTTGTCATAATAAATAGATTATTGTTGTCTTACAAATTTCTGAACCCTATTGGCAAAAGTCATCATTCGTCGCTTGTGAAATGCGCTGTAGCAATACACTTCTTGGCATACGCAATTTCCATCGGAGTAATAATAGTTTATTGGAATACCTGGAATACAATTGTCAGTGACGACGTTTCCAGCGTATTGGTGCATGCAAGGCTAAAAATCGGATTCAATTTTTAAAAATGGAAAAAATACAGCTGTCCATCCACCAAAAGGAATCCATCCAGTAGTTAGATCTTGTTGTCCATTCCAATTGACCCAAAGTAAATCCGCAACCGAAGTATTAGTAAAGTTAGGGCCAACAATATTAATCCAATCATTATAGCTAGTAATGATTGCAATTCCACTAACATATGCTCCACTATCAACAGCATCCTAAATTCAAAACTAAACTACTTACAAGTGTCAACAAATGACTGTAGTGGCCGTCCATAAATTATGTTTGCAAAAATCCGGATTTTTTGACCCACAACCCCCCCCCCCCCCACCCAATTTTCGTGGCTTTTTTGGCCCAAAATTGGGAGTATTTTTAAAAAAAATCCAATAAGTGTCGGAAAAGACTAAAAGCATGTATAAGTGAATGTAAAAGAACATTTTTGGTTCCACTTGAAGTTCAATAATTATTTCAACAAACTTCTATTCGCACATGAAAGATGTCTTTTTCAATAATGAGTTCGAAAATATTTTTTGAAAGGCCATATATCTTTCATCCGAATGATCTTTACTTACCAATATTGTCTTTGTAAAATCCATGATGAATTGTTGATTAGCTGTTTGATCTTTTGGCCAGTTTTTATATCCTTGTATTTGTAAATTTAGGTATGTATAAGGAACACTGCTACTATTCATGTACTTAATAACTTCAAGCGCCTAAAATTGTGTTCGGCTAATTTTTTGGTAAAGTTTTTACCTGTTCGACGCCTGTAATAAGTCCATTCTTACAAGTGTTATTAACATTTCGACAAGGATTAATCATGGCATCGGCCCAAAGACCAGCTAAAATGATAATTTAATATAAAAAATAATAAAAATTTATTTACATTGTTTTGCATTTACAACATTTTGAAGGCCTATCTGATCAAATTCACCGTTCGCAGAGTAAATTTGAAGTAAAATTGTGTCATAGGCTTGATTCAAGAAACAGTTAAATTGAGCTGTTGTGAAAACTTGGCTTGCTGGCAAGTCAAAACCATAGTTTTGCCCATAAGACTGGTTAACATAGATTATAAAAACAACAAGTGCGAGTAGGCTAAAAAGAATTAATTAATAAAATCTAAAATATTTTTTCAAGATATTGTTCCAGCTCTATGTATGCCCTTACATCTCTACCCTTTTTTGAGCCACCAAAGCAACTTCAGACATTGCTTAGTCCCTCATAATTCCCAACTCCTTTTAGGACCTCTCAAAATTCATCCTCAGAAGTACCCAGAATTTCCATATTGTTCAAGCCCTAAAGACCCCTCAGGTGTAAAAAATGAACAAAAATTTGAATGGGTTCAGCTACTTTAAAGGATGGCTCTTTTTGCGGTTTGGTATACGATTGGACATTTGCGGGCAGATGATTTTGCTGCTCGACAATTGAGGCGGCACATTTGCGGCTTGACAGTTGAGGAAACGACTTTTACGATTGCGACATTTGTGACCCAAATTTTGTTCCAATAAATTTTTGGACTGTGTTATGGTCCGAGAAATTGTCAGACTGCAACTGTTGGACCGCAAATGACGCGCCTCAATTGTCGGAAAGCAAATTTCCGGTTTCAATTGTCGGGCCGCAAATGTCGCGACTGCAAAATTCGCCACTCTAAACTCATATGGGATGGGCTTATACTAGAAAGTTATCAACAATTAGAGAAAAATGGTATTGTTTCACTTTCTGTTGAGAGGGGTAAACCTGGGCTTTATGACATCAAAGAAAAAGTTTACCTTTTCATTGTCTACAGATGATATGCTTTAAAAATAAAGAGTGATTTTTGAAGCGATATGCTTGTTTATATATAATCTTTTTTGATATGGGTTAATCGCATGCCAGTATTGAGAAAACGAGACAATGGGAGAGTTAATCCTTTTATCAAAAATATCATGAAGTCTGTAGACAAAGGCTTTATTGGTGTGTATTAAAGTGAAATTAAAGTGACGAGTGCATTTTTTAAATCAAATGAAGAAGGCCGGACTAGAAACCTCACTAACAGGCGAGGGTTCGAGTCCAGCCTCCTCCAATATAGAGGAGCCTTTTACCCATTCGGCCATCTGGGTCGTCTGATCAAGAGTTTTCGTTCAAACCACTATCATAAGTTGTAATCAGATTTCAAAATGCGATAACGCAAGATTTATTCGGAGTCAATATTTTTGTAATTTTGTAGGGGGTCAGGGAAATTTTTCAAAATGATTTTTAGAATATTTTCATATCTGACCAAAGTTTAAAAAATGGGGTTATTCGAAACGTGTGAAAACGTGTTCTAACACTTACCATTTCCATGTTCCAATCGAAATTTTTGCGATCCATATTTAACGCAACTGCGTACGTTTGTTTTGATTATGGGGGTTCGTATACTCCTTTTTACGGTTTTTTGGATATTTCCCACCCCAGATAAAAGCTACAACAAGTATGTGATCAGACATGAAAATATTCTAGTACAAAATGTTCATATATACCATATGTCTTTATGGTCTCATGAGGGGGAGGCAAAACGATATATCTCCATCGTTTTAGACTTGGTTTCATATTTTTATAGCAGTCTGAAATATGACTGTAAATAAAAGTTAAAGTTCTAAGATTTTGATTTGTTCTCGATCTTTCATTTTATTTAAAACATGCACTCGTCACTTTAATTCCACTTTGACACACCCCAAAAAGCCTTTGAAAAAAAAGAACAACCGGTCGAAAAGAACAAATGGTCAAAGAACAACACGACAAAAGAACAAGTGTCATTTTAACCCCCAATAAAGCCTTTGTCTACTTAAAAATGACTTCACGATATTTTTGATAAAAGGATTAACACCCCCATTTTCTCAATAATGGTATGCGATTAACTCATGTCAAAAAATTTTGAACCTTTGGACAAAATCATAAAGGGAAACCTGAGTGCAACAATTTTTTATACTAAATTGTCACAATCCATGATTTTATATAAATTATTGTTTATGTCCGCGCCCTTCTTTGGCCAACCTAGACCTCAACCCCATCGAGCATCTGTGGTTCGTGCTGAAGAAACGCTTGCATGGAAGACGTTTCCGCAACGCAGATGAGCTTTTCCAAGAGATTCAGGAAGAGTGGGCGCGAATCCCACGTGATACAATTTCGGGCCTGATTGAGTCTATGCCTCACCGCATGAGAGCTGTCATCAAGTTGAAAGGCTACGCTAAACTAAACATCCGGGTCAACCAACTGTCAGAGTCAATCAAGTGTCCGGCATTCAAAATAAAAATAAATAAATTTATTTTTTACAATTTTGCCTCTAAAATATACAATATTAAATTAAGACGTGAAGTCTGAGAGATTCGGACTGCTCCGGCACAAAATTTTTTCCGACGTATTTTGGTAGAAAAAAGTTTACTCTGAAAGGATAATATGGATTTTGGACTCAAAGATGTTGGGAAGTGGTCTAAGGATGGCTTGGAATTTACCAAAATGCTAGATTTCGAGTTTTTTTTGGGTCCCTGTTACTCAAAGGGTCATATCTCAGTCATTTCAAAAGATTTTTTTTCACGATTTTTTTATGTGAAAGGGGAAGCGACGAGTAAACTTCAAAACATTATAACTATCTACAGAATCATCTATTTTCATGTGTAGTTGTAGCTTGTAACTGTTTGTGTTGTATTGTATTTTGTGCTAATGCACTGGGCTTGCACTGAAGCGGATAGATCAAGGGATCTTCCCGCCACATTTATGTTTTGATTCGGGATCGAGACGGATTTTTCATGGAAGGTGGAGCTTCTTAGCGAAGGCTTACATCAGATTTTGTAATTCCCAAAGTTGAAGACGAGCTTATCGTCGGCCTAGAGCTCATTGTGCTTGCGATCAGTGCTTCTAGACGATTCTCTTTGATTAGGGCTCCGATAGCATTCTTATCATCTTGCGTTTCGTGTTTCGCTTCAGGCTCTAACAAATTGCTTAGAGTCCGGCCTCTTCTCTATTTGAACTCGAGAGTCGAACCAACTCGCAACTCCAGAAACTTCCTCATCCAAACCCAAATCCAATTGAAAGATCCATCCTTTTTGTTTTCTAAAATATTAAGTTGAGTGATCAGTAAGGATTGTATTGGAATAACAATTATTTAGGTTTTATTAGAATATCTATCACAAATAAAAATAGACTAAATTACAAATAATAGTGAAATAAAGAGTGGGAAAGCGTATAGAAAGATTATTAAGTAGCTGGGTTGGAGAGAGAGAACAAAATTTGCCGAGATTTAAGCAATTTTGTATTGCACGCTAAAAGTTGGCTTGCACTGGTTGCAAGAAATTGGACAATTTGGAAACATATACCCTGGGTTATTGTTACATTCCCCAGATGCTGCCCATGATGCACAGTTGGAATTTGTATCAGCACACACACCATTATTCTGTGTATAAAAATGTACAATAGCCAAATTTGAGGCGGTAACATTTCCAGCATACTCTGAGTAATAATTTTGGCAACAAAACCTAAATCGTTACATTAAATATAAGATGAGGGGAAAATGATAAAGAGCTGACAGTATGGAAATTTTGGCTCTATTAAAGAATGACCATCCCATGCACAATAACCGTTTCAGAAAGCAAAAAAGTGACATACTACCGTCCTATGGAAAAATACCCGTCCCAAATAGACCTCTACCGTTCCAAGATGAGTATAGTGAAAAAGACCATAAGCGTTTGGGAGGAAATCTTATAAGGATCCATACGCTCCTAGAGGGATGCTTGTAATTTTTGAGAGGCAAATCTATTAGAGCCCTTAGGGTGCTCGTTAGTCTTTGTCGCGCCCAAAAAACACTGTTAAATGAGCTGTGAAACGTTGTCAAACATTGTCGCGCGACAACGATTTTTCGACAACGTTGTTGAGAATCTCGACAAATCTCGACAACGTTGTTGAAAAATCGTAAAGTATTTGCAATTTTCAATGCAAATCATACAAAACGATGACAACGTTGTCGAAAAATTGTTGTCGCGAGGCAATGTTCAACAACGTTTAACAGAGTTTTTTATTGAGCTCGACAACGTATCACAGCTCATTTAACAATGTTTTTTGTGTGCGACAACGACTAACGAGCACTCTTACATGTAAGGGAGAAAATCCTTTAGAGCCCACACATGTCTAGGCTACGTAGGAGGAGTTAATGCCATGAATCTTGGTATCTTACTTATATCCAGTTGTGCGCATATCAAAAAATTTTAATTCAAGAGCTTCAGTAGTACAACCGGGATTACATCGATTAGTAGCAGAAATTATTTTAATCTCAATTTGTGTATTATCTGGAGATGTAATTTGCCAGAAACATTTATGATATTGTATGGAAGTGGAATCTCCTATATTAATAGTTGTATCAATTGTTCCAGTTAAAGTTTGCCAATCACTAGTGGCCTAAAAAATTTTCTGTACATTTTTGTTCTCCAAAATTTTATAGTGAAGTATGAAAGGAGTGTATTCAAGGATACATGACAAGGGGTATGAGGGGTTTTTATTAAAGGGTTTTCTTTTCTACGCTCAGGTCGCACAAGAAGGAATTCTAGTGCTTCTTTTTTATCTTTGTCATCCTTGTTAGCCTCATCCTACATAAGACACTGAGTTTATACCACAAGTGTTGCACCACCACAGCTAGGATTGTTATCAGAAGCACGTTGATCGCATAAATCTCCTCCAAATCCTTTTGGGCATATGCATTGTGTACAATCATTTGAGTTTACAATTCCGTTGTTCTGACAAGCCGGTGGGTTCGGACACAAAGCTGAAAAAGTTGCAATTTATAAAAATGAATGCTGATTACCGGCGCAATTATATAGAGTATTAAGACGAAAGATATCAATAAAAGATAAGAATTCATTGGAGCCCATTGTGCTTTGGTAGAATTGGTCTTGAGCTATCATGACTGGATTTGCGCAATTAATACAAAAACCATCTAAAATTTAAAAAATTGAGAAAAAGAGGCCCTGGTATTCAGAACAAATTCGATTTAGAGGTTTTTGTTTGTTAATAGAAAAAATAATCTCTCCACGGCGTAGCGAGGGGCATTCCAGGGGTGTCCTCCCCCGAAATTTCTAAGGTTGAACATTTATCATGCGGCACGAAATTTTAGTGAAAAATTCTATTTTTGACACGTTCCACCACTGGTGCGAATGCAACTGTTCTCATACTTCCTTTAGTTAAAAATCTGAACTATTTTATATCCTTACATGGACCATAATGCATTACGCTTCCAAAGTCATACGGCATGTCGTAATTATTAGTATCAGAACTAGTAAATTGGAATAAGCAAACAAATAATTTGGGTCAACATTACTAGTATCAACATAAATTGAACTATCTCGATCGTATCTTTGATGTTCATGTTGAAAGCCCATGCAATGAGTCATTTCATGGATGGCTGTGCTCAACTAAAGGTATTTTATATAATCAATGACGTGTGTATGATTCAAACGATGGGTACCGCTCACACAAACGAAATAGACTTAGTACAAATAAGCAGTGTCCGAACATAAGAACGATGGTGTAGTGGTCTAAGGAGCTAAGGTCGAGAATATCCTTCGAGTTCAAGTCCTCTCGAAGTATAAAAGATTTTGCCTGGAATGGGCAAATATCACAACAATTGGAGACCAAAATGAGATATCAGCGAGAGAACCCTGTACATTCCCAGCCAAACGTGATTATGTAACTCCTACCGAATTGCACCCGTCATTATTAAGATTAATGATCTGTTCAGTGGACGAGCTGGAATAAGGCTGCATGCCAACCATTGAGTTACAACCAGTTCCACTAACAAAGCGAACTCTCATTCTTCCCGAAATTTGAAGGTTTGGATCTTCTTGCCAACGAACACATGAATAAGTTTGTATATAGCTTACTGCCGATCGAACTGTTGCAGCCATACTAGAGGCTAAATTTTTTATTGTAAAAAACAGATTATTTCGAGAATTACAAATAGATAAATCAAAAGAATATGGGATAGGGAATGTCCATAGAAAAGATGGATCTGTAGTAACTTGTCGTTTTTTTCTACCGCCGTTACATTTAGCTATTAGCTCATCAACTTGATATTCAAAGACCTCAACATCACCCTAAATTAGGGTTATACATGTATTCATAATCAATTGACCCATGAATTCGTAATCTATGATTCCCCCATCAAAGTCTCTCCTACTCCACCGGATTCTCCTAACCATACTTGAATAGGGAGTCGTAATTACGACCCCTGCGCAGCGAGAAATGAGAGGGAGGGGGGCGCCAAAAGGCAAAAATTTCCGCGATGAGGTTTACGACCCTCTCCCCTATTCATCTACGCTCCTAACAACAGGATTCATCTGCTCCTCTCCAGAGTTGTAGATAGAGCGAGCGAAAGGGTTCTATACACTTCTTTAAATTGTTAGCTTACCGCAAATAAATATTGACTCAAATTTGATATACGATTAACTTCATACGGGTGCAAATGTAATTTTTTTTCATTATGGACTACCTAAAAAGTTTAAATTTTTTAAAAATAAAAGCAAACAGAAATAAATTTTGGCTTACCTTCAATAATTTTGGTTTGGTTTTGCCCTCATTTGCTTTATGAAGTTTTTTCGTCCAACATGCATTTAGAATCTTTAATTTTACGGCTATATTTTCCATTGATTCTGCGGTTTGTCCAGTTTTTCCGGTAATTAAGTGTTTATAGGGCTAAACAATTGATATCATATTTTAAATTTAGCTTTTCAAATTTTACTTTGTCAATGATCGAAGTTATATTAACTGGATTGATGATAGGAAAACCAACAATTTCCTAAAAACATTGATTTAACTTTTGATGCAAAACTATATATGAGACGAGGAATTTTCTCTTCCCCATCCGCAGAATTTCCCCCTGAAGGGAATGTTAATATTTGTGTTGTGCTCTTGGCCGAGCGGTGTCTAATGAATTTTGTGTTGTTTGAGACCAAGGAATGAAATTCGATTCCCTTCAAAAACAGTCAACTTCCAAGCGATTCCGATCACTAGAAAATCAGTTGAAGTTAGCCTTCGAGCCAACCCAATTTATGCGTTTTATTTCCGAATAAAACAGACACGACTTTATTGCATATAATAATTTTGTTACAACGCTTAAAAAGATGCAAGCCAGAAAAGTGAGAAGAAAATTTTGGACGGGAGGAAATGGGCTGTTACATTATGGCACAAGAATGATTTGAACGGAGATAAAAAAAACATGGGAAAAGCCTTTAAAAAATAGAAAATTTAAATATTCTACAAAAATATTTTTGCGATTTCGCAACACCCCCCTAAAATTTCGGGAAAATAATATGCGCAATCCATATGACATCGAGACTATAGCGCATCTGGTCAAATCGCTAGACATTGATTCTGAAGGTGATTCTCGGGTTCAACTCCACCTTACCTTTGCTGGAAGTGCGAATGCACTAGCAAAAAATAGAGAGAGTAACAGAACAAGATTCATCTTATAAAATATCACTTTAGACACTTTTTACGACTTTTTAACCTCAAAATAGCCTTAGATTATAAGAGCAGTTATTACAAGTAATTACAACTTTTTTAAACTGATATCGTCGTTCCACAGAGCGATACTTTTATATTCGTTTTTTCATGGATTTGGGTTATTTTCGAGGATAAGTGTTTTTCTTTCGCATGCAAATTAACATATGAAAACTTTTTCGAATACCGTGTGATAAGCTCTATGAACATGTTTACATACAAAGTGGACATATCTATACATGTATACATGGCTCGTGAATTCATCAACGCCGATCTATTACTAATCTTTTTGTTTTTCTTCAATATTGCAAACTATCTTTTTTTAATTGTATTAACATATTTATGCAAATGTACAAAAAATAAATCTTATGTAAATGTACGATGAATAGATCTAGATCTTTTTTTATTATTTTTCAGATATATTAGCGTGGGAATTGTTTTTTGCAAAATAATTTTGAATATCCCCTATAGAAAGAATCGCACTGGATTATCCATTTTACTAGAGTACCCCATATCCCCTCTGGAAAAAATTTTACTGGAATACCGAGTACCATTTAGTCTCCGACATTTTAGGAACGATGTCGGAACATACGCACCACAACCATCATTGAAGTCGGCAGCCCACAAAGAAACAACGGAGAATGGAAACCCAATTCACCAGATTTAAACGTTATGGACTACTCAATGTGGAGAATTTTGGAGACGGAAGCATGCTCGAAGCCCCATCAGTCGATCGATGCGTTGAAGAAGAGTTTGGTAAAGGCATGGAATGCAATTCCATAAGGAGTCAATTGATCAAGCGGTGGACGAATTCCCGAAGCGTTTGAAGAAGTGTATCGAAGCCGGAGGTGATCATTTTGAAAACAAATAGATATAATATGTTGTTGTTATTTTTTATTGTTGGGTTTTGCATAAATTTTTATTGAAAATTGTCAAAAAATGCATTAAAAAAATATGCGCAAGAACTTTTGAGACGCCCTATAGTACAAGATGTTCATATATACCATATGTCTTTATGGTCTAATGAGGGAGAGGCAAAACGATGTATCTCCATCATTTTTAGACTTGGTTTCATATCTTTTTATAGCATATGACTGTAAATAAAAGTTAAAGTTCTAAAACTTCGATTTGTTCTCAATCTTTCATTTTATTTAAAACATGCACTCGTCACTTTAATTCCATTTTGACACACCCCAAAAAGCCTTTTTCTACTTAAAAATGACTCCATGATATTTTTGATAAAAGAATTAACACTCCCATTTTCTCAATACTGGCATGCGATTAAATCATGTCAAAAAAGATTATATATTAACAAGCATATAAATTCAAAAATTACTCTTTATTTTCAAAGCACATCATCTTTAGATAATGAAAAGGTAAGCTTTTTCTTTGATGTTACGAAGCCCAGGTCTACCCCTCTTCAACGCCTCCATAGAAAGTTTTGGCTCTAACTATTTCTTGAAAATAGCTGGCAATTCAGGTGCTCATAAGACGTTGGCGCGCGCAAAAAACACTGGCTTGTTCTTAAAGGGGTATTTTTTAAGGACTAATAAAAAAATTTTTCTGAAATTTTTGCAAAAATGATCCCTTAATGTCAGGGGCGTATTTAAAATTCTCGGACGGGGAGCTAACCCAGAAAAAAATTTTCTGAAATTTTTTTAGCAATAGGCTATTACAGTGATTTTCTCCTTTGCTCAAAGAATTTTGCCCGCTACTGTATATTCTTTTAAATTTTAGCTCAATTGTCGTCATTGTTCTTGTAATTTATGTGGGCCTTGTTTATGGGCAAAACTATGCAATTGACTTACCAGCTAGTCAAATTTTCACAATAGATCAATTTACCTGTCTGTATAATCAAGGGTTTACTGTTTTTGTCCCTGAAATTTACTCTTCGAATGGTGAATTTAGCAGCATTGGTATTCAAAATCTTGTAAATGCTCAACAAGGTAAGTAAATCTAAAATTTTTTAATGTGTTTTATTATTATTTTATCTTTTAGTTGCCTATACTAATGCCAACATTAATCCTTGTGTTAATGGAACTTGCAAGAATGGACTTGTTTCAGGAAGAGATCAGGTTAAAAATTGCTTTCTAAGAGACCCATAATCGGTTTTAGGCGCTCGCAGTACTTAATGGTTTGTCTAACGCTAATGTGCACACATATTTGAATTTACAAGTACAAGGGTTTAAAAACTGGCCAAAAGATCAAGTAGCAAATCAGAAATTCATCATGGATTTTACAAACACAATATGGGTAAGCAAAAGATCAATCGGACTAAAAATATAAGGCCTAAAAAATTTCTACGATCTCATTGTTGCAAAATGCTTCATTTGCTGATGCCATTTTTATTGTTTATTGTAATTTTTTTCAAGTTTAACATTTAGGAAGCCTTTAAAGAAGGAAACTCTACAAGTGGAATTGATATCCTTACTAGCTATAATGATTGGTCAAATATTGTTGGCCCTAACTTTACTGGTGCTTCAGCCATGGATTTGGTTTGGGTCAATTGGAATGGAAAACAAGATCTAACTACTGGATGGACTCCTTTTGGTGGATGGAAAACTGTATTTTTTCATAGTTTTATAAATTATTGATTTTTAGCCATGCTGGCACCAATACGCTGGAAATATCTTCAATAACAACTGTACTAGAGGTGTCCCAATAAACTATGATATTTATGGGGAAGGCGAATGTGCATGCCAAGAACAAGCATGTTACAGTGAATTTCACAATCGAAGAATGGTGAAATTTGCTTCTAAACTATAATTTTGTAAGATCTGATTTAAAATTCTCTTTCAAATAAACGTTAATAATCATCTTCAAAATTGTTAAAGGGGGTGTAACATTTATGGCGTATTCTCGAAAAATCAAAAAAAATTTTTTTTCCGATTTTTTTCTAAAAACCGACTTTTTAGGGTAATTTCTAGGCGAAAAATCGATTGCGCGC
>JAQGBS010000932.1:0-18138 GCA_034698545.1 Acrobeloides obliquus | reverse complement strand
TCTTTTAAGTGGCCTTTTGTGTTAACAAATATTTTAATTTCCATTGTTCAAATAAAGTTTTAATTATAAATTTGGAAAACACAAAAATGATGCGTATCCAGAAAAATTTTAAAAATTTCGCGCGGGCTCAAAAACATAAGTCCTGTATGATTTTTTAAAATTTTCCCCCAAAAATCGGAAAAATTGCCTTGGTCCCTTACGTTTTTTTAAGTTTTTTGTTGAATTCTTGAAGTTTAAGCCAAGAAACAGCATTTTTTTGAAAATGATCGTGGAATAAAAATGCAAGTGTAAATAAAACCCGTTTATTCTGACTATATTAAAAGTTATTAGACATACTGAGCAATACAAAATTTTGATACACAATATAAGATTTAAAAGGCACCACGTTGGACAATCGATGATTGGTTTTGAGCTGTTGAACATGGACCAGATTTCGTTGTGATTGTTGCCATACCCGCATTAGTTGATTCTTCGAACATGTGCTGGAAGGGCTCCAATCTTGAACTTTTGAATGCTGCACCGAGTGTACAAAATGATTTAAAACCAAAAATTGAACCGTCAGAATGCTGAGGTATAAATTCGTTCAAGTTTGGAGTTTCAATGGCAATGGTTGGATTTGGGACTGTAGCTTGCGGATTTGTTGTGAGAAAAGAGTTCGTCTAAAAAGGAAAAGTTAAAATTCATTAAAAAATTAGTCAGAAATTGAAAATTTGTCAAAAATTGAAAAATTCGAATTTTTCAATTTTTGATGAATTTTCAATTTCTGAATAATTTTTCAATTTTTGATAGATCAACTTACTCCATTTGGAGAAGCATTATTCCGGTGGAAAACTCCAGCTGCAATCGGCGGAATCTGAATCCCGGACTCCAATCCCAAATTCCTCGTGGACGGCAATCTTTTCCACAGTTGCTGCTGTTCCAATGATGCGGCTTTACGGAAGTACTTTGAAAACGGAGTATCATTGGCGGAAAGATGGGAATTTTTCTATATAAACAATATTAAGTCTATAATAATTTCGAAAAATACCGTTGTAGATTTTAGGTCAAACAAGCCAATCGAAGCTGGGAGACCTTGTTCTCTTCGGTATCTTTTGTAATCTTGAGCAACCTAAAACAAATTAATCAGCCGCATAAAATTTAGATTAATTACGATCTATATGATTAAAGGGCTTTTGTTAGCCTTCACCAATAGATCAGTAAATAAATCTATACATAAAGCCTTGAAACAGAACCTTCACCGAAGCCCATAAAGTTAGCAAAAAAAGTGAATTTTAAAAGCTTAAGTGTTGTTAATATGGATAACAGTACAGGATTTAACGGGGACGATTGCCTTGCAAAAAATAAAAAATTTTTTTCTTTTGGTCCTTTTGGACATAGGCAGCGGGGGGGGGGGGGTCCTAAGTTTTTTCAGATCCAAAATGGCACCAATTTTATCTTTTAAGCAACAAAAGAATTATGAAAAAATCTCACTTTCTTAAAAAATAGTTTCATTTTGAAGATTGGGGGTCACAATTTCTAGACATTTGAAACACATGTGGGGTACCCTTATGTTTTTTCCAGAACAGAAGGAGCGATCGTCCCACCGCCCCTCACTTGGCACGTCACTGCGACGTACCCATTCTTTTTTGTTGTTGCTTTACACCAGGAAACAGAGTATAACTTGTAAATTTCTTAGAAAAATTTAAGCAAAAAGAATCCCAAAAAAGCTGATGCAAAGTTAATAACTCTCAGGTTAATCATACTTTAGTAGGATTATCATTATCAGCCTCCGCGTTATTCGTATAGCGTTGGGGTGGCTATAAAATTTTTACTCAAATCTTGTATCTTACAAAAGTGTTTCCGACAACCCAAACATATAATGCCCCTATAAGCCAGGGTTGCCAGATTGTACTCATTGGGTTACAATTGTACCCCAGACAAGGTTTTTGTAACCCAAAAATTTGTGAAATTATTATGACTGGGTTATATTTTGTAAGGTTTTTCTCTAAGTGTAACTCAACACACGATTTTTGTAACCCAAACCCATCTGGCAACCCTGTCTATAAGCTTTTAAAACCTACCTTTTGACGAATTTTACGAATATTCAAAACCCTTTGCAGACTATAGTCCAAGTCGCGGGTGCCAGGCTTGCCGGGTTCTCCCAATTTTCTGCCTTCATAGTCAACCAAAGAATCGGTACTCGTAGATTTAATCAGAGTTCCTTCTGGAGATGTTGAAGCAGAAGAACAGCAAGAAGATGCGGAAGAATTCGGTACATAAGAGGTGCTACTTGAGTGCAAGCATTCAATCCTGGAGTCAGAGTGTGGAGTGACCATAATGGCCACACTTTCCGTTTTAGGTGGAGATAGCATTCGAACCGGCGAACAACCATGGTTACGATATGTTTTGCCATTTCGATTGAATAATTGTGGCGAAGAGTTATTCTATAAAAAAATATAGGAATAAAAAAATCGGATATGATTTTGGGCAGTATAATCAAATGAAAATCTGATTTTTGGGTCTGAAATCTGATTTTTTGACATTTTTCTGATTTTCATTTTTTTCATTCATTCCGAGCCCTGGAATAATGAATATGATCAAAGTATCAAAAACTAAAATTCTTACCTCACGTTGGAGGGCAATTTCGCTCTCAGTGCATATGGCATCGTATCCTTGCAATGGCATGGTACGTTGTAGTTTCGACATCGATGAACCAGGTACTGATTCAACAGTGGGCGTAGGCAACTCTGTTTCCCATGTCAAAGGGATGGGTTTTGTATCCTTTGGTAGACGACGATGCCTATCAGCACTCAATGATCTTTGGTAAGCACGAAGCAAGACTCGATTTGGTACTTCAACATAATGAGGACTTTGATTCTTGACTTGATTTTCTGCCACCGACATGAACTCACTATTAGAGGCTTCAGCAATTGGTTCTTCGAGACGACGCAGCCTTTCAATTTCTTCTTGAAGACTTAAAAAACAGGAATCGTTCTGCGTGGATTGTCGAGAGTCATTTCTAAATATATATCTCTATAATCATACGTACACGTGTCAAGCAAACCTGGCAGAAATCATAGGCGTTGTATAAAATCCACTATCATTAGCTTCCAATTCGCTAGCTAACGAGTCATATAGCGAATCCGTACTAAGTGATCGATGTGGCCTCAAATTCACTCTATATCCACGTAATTCTTCTTCGGCCTCGGCCAAATTGCTCTTGACATCTACGTAAAGCTCTTGAAGATTTATGATTTCGGTCTTCAATTCTTCATGTTTAGCAATTGCTTGATCCAGCTCATGATTTAGTTCTTCATTAGTTCGATTCAGCTAAAAGATGATCATGACACATAAAATGATTTTCTCAAATAATTACCGATTTTTCTCGGCTTTTCATCGATGTTAGTTCATTCAAAAGTCTTCTCATTTCTTCAGCTTGATGTGCACATTCGCTGTTCTTTTCTCCAATTTGCATTTGAAGTTTGGATATCTACAAAAAAAACATCCTGCACCCGTTAGGTTGTAGGATGTTTCGACAGAAATGGCTGTGAAAAGTTAATTTCGACACAGACATTTCTACAGTTATTTTCGAAATGGATATTTCTACAAGTTACTTTAGAAACTGATTTCGACAAGTGGAATTGTACCTTCGACACTTTTCGAAATGTCCGTCGAAAATAACTTTTTAAAATTTCGAGTCGAAACATCCTACAGCCGTGGTGATTAGGTCATTGAATGATACCACCAAGTGGGTGATTGTGGGTGGTTTGGGTGATGTCACCCTGGGTGATGAGTGACCTTTTTGCCCCTCCCTTCTCGTCACACAGCTAAACGTTACCCTAAGATTAGCATTTTCCAATTGCTTCAGGTAGTCATCAATTCGATCATGGCTAAATTCTTGCACATCAGTTGCTTGTTGCCGCAATTTAGTAGATTCATTTCGAAGCTGGGCATTTTCATTTTCCAATTGATTCACCTTCTCCTTTAATCTTTCAACGATCCCGATACGTTCTCTATAAGAAAATTTTCTTTAAAAAAATGCAAATAATACTTACCCAGAGTCAGAAATTGCATAACAGTCATTTTCGTAGTCTTCGACTGTCTGCAGTAAGGAGTTGCGAATCTTCAGATCATGTTGTAACTGAGTGATGACTTCGTTGGTTTCTTTAATACTGATTTGAAGGAAATCATTTCTAAATGAAAAAATTTAGAATGTTAAATTTGACAAGCAAAACATGATTCAATTTTTTTAAAATTACCTTTCTTTGAGCTCTTGATTCTGTTTGAGCAAATCCAACCCAACTTTTGATACTAACTCGAGATCGCGTTCTTTCTAAAATACATTGATTAGTATATTCTTATATAAAAAGTGTAATGTTGTAATAAACTTTTGCAGGTTAGATTTAAAACCCCTTCAGAATATACGACGGTGGACAAAATTATAAGATTTTGTAAAATCGTTGGGAATCTCACTGGAAAAATTAGAAATCAGGGTCAAAAAATTCTTTTTTTTTTTTAGCTCGGGAGCGCTGCTTGGGCACGTGTGTTTCAGACGAAAAGCATCCATCAGTTTTTTGGCCTAACGCTACTTTTTCATATGCAAAAGAAATTATTGAGTTTCAATTTAACACTTAAAAGTTATTCAAAAGCTTCAGACTTTTTTACGCTTTTCCATATAATGAAACACAGATGTTGTGGCGCTCAGAGCGATGTAGACGCTCTTGTTTTCCGGTTCATAAATTTAAATTATTAATTACCCATACAAAATTTTTAAACATTAGTGTATGTAAAACCGAAATAATTGAAGCAAATAAATGATAGAAACCAAATACAACTGGTTCTGAGAATAAGTATGGAAAATCGTTCAAATGCGATGCGAACAAAAATGAAATGCATAAATTTTTTTTATTATAAATCAAAATGTTTTAAAACCAAGTCAAGGACAAGCGAAATAAAGGAAGTGTAATAGACTATTTTTTGTTTTAAATCAATAGTATAAAAATGAGGAAAATAAGAGTGGAATAAATTATATAGAATTTAGTACCAAAATATCTTTAAAACAAAAGTGGTTATTATTGATTGGTAAACTGTGCGCATTCATTAGTCTTCTCATTTCAAGATATGCAAACGAAAGAATATGCTTATTGGTTTATAAATCAAAGTAGTGATCAGAGGTGCAACGTAATACGAATTACGAGTTTTTTTGGCCAATTTCGTAATTACGAATTACACACAAAACATTTGATGTTAAGTCGATTCAAACAACAAAAAGAAACACCAAATTGGTGTTAATTTGATGAATTGACGCCAATATTGGTGCAAAATTAACACCATTTTTTGTTGGATGCGAATGAGTCCAACAGAAAATGGTGTTCATTTTGCACCAATTTTGGTGTTAATTCATCAAATTAATACCAATTTTGGTGTCCATTCATACAACTAATACCAATTTTGATGTTCGTTCTTCAAATTAACATCAAGGAAAAAATCGAAATTTTTTTTGATCGCGTAGAGCATAGCTGAAAACACTGTTTGCGACACAATTTAGGAAAAACCATTTAAGTGTTAAGCCCACACTGTAGAAACAAACATGATAAGATTCAAGATTGGAAAATGTTTTGCGAAAAGTAAGCAAATTTTTTTGAACTAATTATTTAAAAAATAAACTACCTCTTCAATTAGCTTCGCAATAGTAGCAGAATCATATTCGTTTGGAACTATGGCGTCTCCGGACATAGAACGGCGTCGCCTTTCTAGCCGTACTGATAGCTCTAAAAAAGCCAAATGTAATATAGCAGAAAAATAAAAAATTTAGTTTTTTTGCAATCCCGTTTTTTAAATTTAAAAAAGCTATATAAAGACCTTGTGTCCATAAATGATCGTGCTCAATCAATTTTTCTTGTAAAACACGCAGGTCAGATTTTAGCGGAGCCATGTTATCGCATAAATACTTTAAAAAATCAATAAAGTCAAAAATGATGAACAGCCATTTTTTCACCAAAAATGCCCAAATTTTGGCAAATATTAGAAAAATCGTAATTTTCTGAGCAATTTCAGCATAAAAACAAGCATTTTCAAAAAATTTTTCTCCTGCGGGTACTTATGCACTATCCCTTGGGGAGAGGGAATTATGCATAAATTTATGCAGAATTCTCCCCCCCCCCCTAGGGGGGATAGTACATAAGTACTCGCCTGCGACGCTGGGGGGGGGGCAAAAGTCCTCGCCAAAGGGACGAGAAAACACCTTTTCAGCGTATTTGACAATGTCAGGACTTCTGCCCCCTTGACGAAGATATACCGCCCCTTAAGCAAGGACAATTGCCCCCCCCCTTGTATAGTTTTTTGGCAACATGGTGAAAGTTATAGTGCCGAAAAAGTACAGTAAACGGTACAATATGTCACAAGAACTAAAATCATTCGTAAAAAAACGAACTGAAAATCTCTAGAGTCGCGCAATGAAATTTGTAATCTCTGCAAACTTGGCACCTTTTATGAACGGTCATCAATCGGAGGTAGTGAAAGTGGTCAAATGCAAAACAAAGACCATCGAAGCAAAGCTATAAGCTCATGTTTATTCTCACTTAACGATTGGTTTACGGAACTTCTCGACTTTAGAGCTTATTATTTCAAGGCGCAGCGCGTTTCCAGAATTTTTCGAGTTAGCGTTTGATTTATAAACTCCGTTTTTCCTACAAAATTACCCTCTTAAATTTTTTAATAAAAAACTAATTTTTTCTTATACAAATATTTTTTCAAAAAAATCAATATTTTGCGGGTAATATAATATACATTTAATGAAGTGAAATTATCAGCAGTAAGAAAATTAACGAATCGTTACTTAGGAGCCGGCTGGTAATTTTTCTCATGTAATGCATTTCGTTTACTTACGTCATTTATAATAGGATAAAAACGCTTATTGGACTTTGCCCTATAAATAATGTTGCCTAAAAGATAAGACTTAGTTTAAAATGTTAGAAAATCACATGTTAAGAAAACAATTTTGTCTGTGAGAATAGAAGTGCGAACTGATGCACAATATCGATTAACTTCAGGCTATTTTGCTTTTAAAAAGGAAGAGCTGCTTGGTCGATGAACGAATGCCCAAAATAAGGAAAATGTTGTTTTTCAACCCACTGAATAAAATTCCAAAATAAATTAAGAATTTTCAAGGGACTAATGCAAATAATTTAATGAAGAAAAATCAAATTTAATTAAAAACAAGTTTTTTCATCTAAGACTAAACTTTATTTTTCTGGGTAATTTTGAGTACACGAAAGTCCTCCACACGATTTTATAGTTTCCGCATTAATCTCTTTCAAGGAGAAATGTTTGTGGTTCCTGGTCAACTTTTTTCCGCCCTTTTTTATAGGTGTGGGGGAATCGACTCGGAATTTTGTCCTGATTCCAAGAAAGTATGTTCCGACTCTGGGAAAACTTATCTATGGGGTCTACGGGACCCCTCTCCCGAGAAAGGGAAAAATATGCGAATCTCAGGGGTTTTCAGGTATGGGAAACACGAATCTGAAGGAATTTTTGAATTTTGAACTTACGGGGTACCCTAGGGGACAAAATAGCGAATTTCAAAAGGGGTAGAGGAGAAGGGAAAATGAGAGATGAGATTGGAGAACCGGCTCAAATAGCGGCCTCCGGCGCTATTTGAGCCGGAGAATTTTGAGGGCACTAGGACGGAACGTAACTTACCGGTAAGTTAGGTCCAGAACCTAACTTACTTTTTTTGAAAATTTTCAAACAAGTAAGTTAGGTTCCGGACCTAACTTACCGATAAAGTATGTCCCATCCTAGTGCCTATTTGAGCGCCGAAGGCGCGTCGATCTAGGAACTACAATTTTATGATGTGTATATTAATGAAATTTTATAATCCCATGTCAATACTATTAAATGTAAAGACGTCCGAATTTTCGCAAATTTTCACCTTTCAAACGCGCTTCTCCAATTTTGTATTTACAAAGTATAAACGCAAGATGACATATGAGAGAACAGGACGTATATTTATCCGGGTTGTTCCAAATTTTGTTAGCTCAAGTTTCTTCATTGCCAAGTTTTGGCCAATGGAAATTTTCGACAGGCTTGAGGTCACGAAGTGGGCCTGCACAAAAATATCGGATTTCAAGAGGTCTCAATCGAAACTTTAAGATCGAGGTGTAAAACGGGCTCTCGGAACCAGTCGAGTTGATAGTTTTCCAACAATTTGTTGATAGCTTTTCACAAATTTCGGAATTTTGATTCGGAGGAGATCATCGGGAAGAGATTTAAACACTCGTATAGCCACTTTTTTTAAATTAAGAAGTAAATAAAAAAAGATAACACAAAAATGGGGGGGGGGGTAACTCAAAAATGGAGGGGGTAATATAACAAATCTATGTATTACAACGAAAACATGAACGCGAATGTTTCTACGATAATTTTTAACTTGCGTCGATTAAAAGTTGTTTATTGAAGCGATTAATCAGATAATTTTGAATAATCGCTTCAATAAACAATCTTTAATTGATGCAAGTTAAAAATTATTCGCATTCATGTTTTCGTCGTAATACAGAGATTTCAAATTTCGCCAACTTTACACGCAATTTTCTCGAAATCGTTAGCGATTCAGGGCATGCCGTAAAAACGAAAAATGCTGCATTTTTCATGAACTTTTCGAATATAGCAAAAAGGGAAACTTTTTCCGCTCGAACAAGACTCAGAGAGAAAATTTTGAAAAATGGGCGCGCATCACCATGACCTTGAATGTTCGATAAAAAAGAAATCGCTTGAAACAAAGAAGAAAAAATGGGCGATCCTTAGGAGGTTACGATCGGATTTTCCGCTCAAAGAAATTTCTAAAGACGATTAGTACAATTGTTAATGGAAGAAAAAATCACGCAGGGATAGAAACTTTTCTAAAAATGGAAATTTTTTTTGAACCATAGATGTCCCGCAAAGAAAGTTACATTGTTGTTTCCATACACACCTGAACAAGTACTGCCCCAAAATTCAAAATCGGTGCGCAGTCGTCGACCTGAAAATACGCTGCGCGGTCGACCAAAAAGAATTTTTTCAAAGAAAAATTGAATTTTCTAATGAAAAAAATGCTCAAAAAGCTGTAAAAAAACAACAAAATTTATATTATAAGTAAAATACACAAACTTTTAGTGATTCAGGGACGAATTTTCACTGCGCTCATGTTTTCGTTGTAATACACAAAAATCGCCAACTTTTTCAAAAATTTTTTCAAAAATCGCCAACTTCGTAATTTTTGTGAGAAAAACTTTTTAAATAGGCTATAGAGAATAAAATTGACTATAAAATTTGTCTACAAATATCGTAAAAAGAATTTTATGGCTTTGCCTACCACGAAAGAAATGAACTACGAAAACACGACTGTCGAAAATTGGCTAAAAAATCGGAACACCCCAAAAACGGCTAGAAACTTTTTATGTTATCGGACGGTTTTTCTAGGCGAGAAATCGATTCTGCGCATTTTCGAAGTCTAAAAACGCTTTCCTGATTCAGGGAAGAGATGTGTATCGAAGCGAAAATTGGCTAATACAGGGTCAGGGAAGCGTTTTCAAGGGCCAAATATGCGCACAATCTATTTCTCGTATAGAAAAACCTCATAGAACCTCCCCCTATAAAATTTGGAGTTACCTCCCCCCATTTTGTGTCACTCATTTTTGTGTTATCCTCCTCCATTTTTGAGTTACCCCCCCCCCCCCAAAGTGAAGAAAAGTTTTTTTGGGTGTTCCCATTTTTAGCCAATTTTCAACAACCGTGAAAGTAAGTTGATAATCGATGTTGATGCGCCCATTAAAAAGTCTGAATTTGTTTGGTTTAGGGGTAATAAAATCGACACATCACTAAGGAAGGAATGCATGTTTTGGCTGACTAGAGATCATTGAAAGACCAGCCATCTTTGAATGATACAATTTTTTAAAAGTACAATCTTTCAACTTAGCAATAACAAGTCATTCAAGCCTACTAAAAATGGTCAAAAAATAGCCTCAAAAAGAGCACACGGCTAACGGAAGAAGTAATCGCTGTTTTTCAGCAGGCTAGAAATAGCTGTGGTAGTTCCAAACTCGACCAATTTTCTCAAAATACTACTACAAGAAACATTAGGCCAAAGTGAAGAAACGACGTGAACAAAGGCGTGCATATGTGCGTACTCTTTTTCGTTCTTTCTTTCCCGGCGGCTAAACCCTAGCAATTCGAAGTCTTTCATCGTCCATACTAAAATCGTATAATCTCTCTGGGTGTGCATGTCTATGGACAGCAAGCGGATTACAACAACAACAACCTTCACCCTCTTGTGTTAAACAGAGAGTCGTTTAATTTTTGTTGTGTCTCGAAGAGATTTTTTGCGGAATTTCAGAAAAAACGGTTGTTGATTTGATAAGGAAATTAAGAATGACATGGACAAAAACTTGAGTTTTGTGTATCACAGGGTGTATAAAAAAACTGGAATTTGAGCGATATTTTCATGTTTTTTCGATCCGAAATTTTTTTCAAAAATCTTAAAAATGACCTATATAAGGATAATTTTATGTGGGAAATCGATTGCGCGCATTCTCAAAGCTTGAAAATGCTTCCCTGAATCAGGGAATCGGAGTGTGTATTGAAGCGAAAATCGAAAATTTTAAGATTTTCTGCCTGAAAATGACTTGCTGAGGGGTAAATTTATGCGGGGAATCGATTGCGCGCATTCCCAAAGCTTGAAATACTTCCCAGATCTTGAGGAAAAAGTGTGCATTCAGGAAAATAAGTGTGTATATAAAAGAGAAAAATACAAATTTACACACTTACTTTCCTGAATCAGGGAAGCATTTTCAAGCTTCAGGAATGTGTGCAAACGATTTCCCTCATAAAATTACCTCTATATGAGTCATTTTTAGGATTTTTGAAAAAAAATTTCGGGTCGAAAAACATGAAAAAATCGCCAAATTTCGGTTTTTTATACACCCTGTAAATGGATATTTGTATTAGGATTGATTATTGAAGGACAGAGAGCATCAATACAAAAAAACAGAAAAAAAATTCGCCGTCGTTCTCTCATTTGCCTTGATCGATCGTGAGGAAAAAGTGAAATGACATAAAGAAAGTTTTGTAACGCCTAAAGATCTATTAATTTTTTTAAAGTCCTGTAAAAGGGAATAGGACAAAATGCAACGGAGAGAAAAGTAAAATTTGTGTTCGCCATCGAGCTAGAGACAGCGCTATATACAAGATAAGAATTAAAAAATGCTCAAATATAATAACTATACTCGCAAGCAGGGTTGCAAAAATCCGAAAACGGAAACAGAAACGATTTAAAAAATTTAAAATTCAGGGTTTTCGTGTTAATACTCCGAGTAATTCAAACGAGGTCGAGACGTTTAGGCTACTCGTCATTTGATGTAAACAGCGGTTTACGACGTTAGTTGTCATATTACACATGTAGATTACGACTTAGCTGAGTCGTAATGCATTACAACTCATTGTATTGCAAAACGACTTGAATTGATCTGTGTATTGACACGAAAACCCTGAATTTTTCATTTTTTTAAATACACTTAATTTTTGGATGTATTTAAAAAACAAAGACGGCTTTCTTTATAGCTCGATGAGACGAACAAAACGACACCAAATTTATCCAATTTGAGTATTGTTTTGGGTTATTGAAACGAAAACCCTGAATCAGAGTTTTCGTTTCAATAACCCAAAGCAATTCTCAAATTGGATAAATTTGGTGTCGTTTTGCTCACAAGCTAATAACTTTGAAACAATCTGTTAATATGAGTTGATTTAAAAAAAAATATAGCCTACCTTGCCATAGTTGTTCGTCCAAGAGTGGATGCGCCGTCTTTAATCGAGAATACGCGGAATGACGCGAAAAGCCTAGAAATCAAGCCTACTTAATACAAATTTGTGTATGAAAGACAAAAGTCACGACATATGACAAACATGGTCACGCAACTCATAATCCGGATGAGATTGAACGTCAAATCTTCACGGTATCCTATGTGGGGGCTTTTTAACAAATAGAAAATTCATCAAAAATTTCTCACGCATATTAAACATGGACTTTAAAAACAAGGGGACTTACACACACTCCATAGAATTTTCGGAGCAAATAGCCATTTTTTGGCCAAAATTTCACGCTGGATACGATGGGCATAATTTTTCTCACACAATACTTTTTCTCTCACATATTTTTTTTCTCATGTCGCGATGCTGTCATGGCGCCGTCGTGATGTGGGGGGGGGGGGGTAGCCCCCTATTGTAGTAGCTCCAGAGTATTGTCACATACACCCAAGATACCTCGAGAGTCATGATGGCATCGCGTAGCAATTTTTTATAACTCTATGAGACGAATAAAATGACACCAAAATTATCCAATTTGAACATTGTTTTGGTTATTGAAACGAAAATTCTGATTCATGTTTTGGTTTCAATAACCCCCCCCCTAAACAACTTTCAAATTGGATAATCTTAATGGCTAATAAAACATGCTATTAAAATAAAAAAAGTGCAAATTGCTGCCAGAAGCCTAACGACGCAATAACAAGCAAAAATGGAGGGAAACGACTCCAAAGCATAACTCATCATTTCATCCGCCACCCGCTCGATCAAACACCTTAGCAACGTAAAGCTGTCAAGCGATTTCCGTTAGACAGCGCTTAGGTCTAGCTCGAGGTGTTGTGTAGTTTTTACTCTGAACCTACTGGGACATAACATATTCATTTTTTGTGTTAAATAGGAGAAGCAATTGTTCGCTGTCCTTTTGACAGCCATTTTTCATGTGAAAAAAAGTTTTGCCCTGAGTGTGAGGTTATCTGATTTTAAAAAAGGTTCTAGAAATTTTTTAAAAGTTCTAGGATTTTTTTTAAAACGGTCTTTTCGAAACGAAATCGAATTTTAAAACCAGTTTTTTTACAGAAGTTTTGAGTTATTGAAACGAAAATTCTGATTCATGTTTTCGTTTCAATAACCCAAAACAACTTTCAAATTGAATCATTTTGGTGTCATTTTGTTCGTCTCATTTAGCTATAAAAATTATAGCTACAATATTCATGTTATGAAAATTTAAAAAATCGATTTTTCCGCAAAAATTCAAAAAAGTTCGTGTATTACAACGAAAACACACAAAATCAAATTTCCAACGCAATTATCTCGAAAACTACAACGATTCAAAGGTTGCCGTCAAAACGGAAAATACTCTGCTTTTCATTATCTTTCCGAAGAAATTATTTCTATATAGGGTTTTTTCCGAGTGGACTAGTTCTTTAAGAGAGAAAAAATTATATACCTAAAGATCACACAAATCACATTTGAATACAAAAAGTCTTAACTATGCTAACGTTGTAATTATTTGTACATAACTCACTTGATTATAAGATTATCTCAAAAAATTTGCGACGCAACTTGTTTGAGTAACTTTCTCTAACTCGAGATCAACACCGAAATAGACATGAAAAGAGAGACGGAAGTAGTCAAACAAAAATACAATCAATGATACTTGACTTCCTCATCCAGTAGATGGAATGTATTTTTTGTTGAAAATCCTTACACAAAAATATTTTGGGTGGAGAATAATTGGGGGTTGTACAGAAACTACTCAAAATCCCAAATCTCAAAACCCCAAACACGAAGTCCCGAACCCAGAATCCCAAATTCATTTAAAATTTGCATTTTTTTTATTTCTGAAATCCGGGTTCTGGATTTTGAATTTGAATCCGGATTCTGAATCCGAATTCTGAATCCGGATTTTGAAACCGGATTCTGGATTCGGATTCAGAATCTGAATCCGGATTCTGAATTTGGGGAAAAAACTCATAATTTACTGGGTGTATAACAAAAAAACGGAACTTGGGCGATTTTTTCATGTTTTTTCGATCCAAAATTTTTTTTCAAAAATGACCCTATTAGGGCTAATTTTATGCGGGTGAATCGATTGCGCGCATTTCCAACGCTTTCCTGACCCTGAATCAGGGAATCGGAGTGTGAGTATTGAAGCGAAAATTTTTAGATTTTCTACCTGAAAACGACTTTCTGGGTGGTAAATTTTTGAATCGATTGCGTGCATTCCCGGAGCGTGAAAACGCTTCCCTGAATCTCATTCAGGGGAAAATTAGTTTCGAAGCGAAACTGGTTATTTTTAAAGAAAAAGTGAAAATTTTCATTTTCTGTATCAGGGAAAAATACGAAAAACAAAAATAACCATTTTCGCTTCAAAACCATTTTTCCCTGAATCAGGTCAGAGAAGCGTTTTCACGCTCCGGGAATGCGCGCAATCGATTACTCGCATAAAATTACCCCTAGAAGGCTCATTTTTAGAAAAATTTCCGTTTTCCTAGTATTCGTGTCAATACACAACAAAATTCAAATTTATCGAACAAAATTCCACTTTTTACAAAGATGTTAAAGTTTTCATAAAAAAGACATAAAATACTTTTTGTATAACTCTATAAGACGAATAAAATGACACAAAAATTTTCCAATTTGAACATTGTGTTGGGTTATTGAAGCGAAAATTCTGATTCAGGGTTTTCGTTTCAATAACCCAAAACAATGTTCAAATTGAAAAATTTTGGTGTCATTTTATTCGTCTTATAGAGTTATAAAAAATGCTTTAAAATAAAAACAATTGCTTTTTTGGTAAATTTTAAAACTTCTGTAACAAAAATTTTAAAAAAGCCACTTTTGTTGGCCCACCCTGCAAAAAGCTCATCGAACAAGATCAAGTCGTATGTTTACGCACGACTTTTGAACAACAAGTAGCATAACCTCTTGCTTCCTGTCTGTCTGTCAATAGAGGAAAATCGAGCAAGAAAACACCTTTTTGTCTTTGCCGATCTTTGGACGTTATATTTGCCAGCGCACCTCGTGCCTCCAAGCTAGTTTGATTAGCCGTCGATCACCTCGATAAAAAAGTTGCAAATTGCGAGAATCCAAAAATGATAAGATCTCGAGTTTAAAGGTCATAAAAAAAGCTCAATGATTCAACCCTGTTTTTGAAAAAGCATTCGAGTCGCTTCCTTGACCCTGATTCAGGTAATGGATTTGATGTATTGACGCGAAAATCGAAAAAATTTCTATTTTCGCTGGAAAGCATCCACCTGAGGGTAATTTTATGCAGGAAATCGATTGCGCATCTAAGCATAAAAAATTATCTTGACCCTGATTCAGGAAATGGAGTTGTTGTACGGACGAAACAAGAAAATTTTTCGATTTTCGTGTCAATACACCGAATCCATTCCCTGAATCAGGGTCAAGGAAGCGTTTTCGAATTTTACCACAAAAGGGGTCGTTTTTAGGCAAAAATCACATTTTTGCGATTTTTCGCTTCAATACACAGGCCTTCCCTGAATCAGAAAAGAATTTTTTTCGCGAAAAATTTTTACAATAAAACTACTAATTGGGTTATTATCAAAAATATCTTTAATTACATTTTATGGATTCCGGAAGTTGTGAAATGCTGAGCATGATTTTTTTATGATGACAATCTGAGACAATTATTCAACATTGTTCATGCGCACTTGTATATATGACGTAAATTGATCATGAATCAGTCGAGAAAAAGGAAGAACCAAACGTTTTTTCCGAGAATAATTTTTGAGTTTTTCAAAAAAGTACATATATGGAAAAACATCGGAAATAATCAAAATTGGAAAAAACCGGAATGTTTAAAAAGAATGTTTTTAAGTACAACTCGAGTCTTATACAAATTAGATGGCTAAGTGGCATTAAATATGTGTTCGAAAACAAGGTGTCTGGGTGCACGTAACAATACTCCGGAACTACTAAACAATAGGGGGCCACTCAAATTTTTCAAAATTTTTTTCTGGAAATACGATTTTTGCGACTTTTCGCTTCAGTACACAGGCCTTCCCTGAATCAGGATAGGTAAAACCAAACCAACAACCTCCCTCCTATCCCAAAAATTGGATCCTGGTTACGCGACTGTTTTGAATGTTGGTTCGACCCCACCCCAAGGTAATTTTTCGGCAGAAAAAAATACACGTTTTACAAAAAACGATCTAAATAGCATGAAAAATTATCTTAACCCTGATTCAGGGAATAAAGTTGGTGTACGAGCGAAAAAGAAAAATTTTCAATTTTCGCGTGAATACACCAACTCCATTCCCTGAATCAGGGTCAAGTTAATTTTTTCATGTTTCAGGAATGATCGTAATCGATTTCGCGCATAAAATAAAGAAATTGGTCTATTACCGTTCAAAAGGATTATTTATGAAGAAGTGATTTTTGACCTAGAAAATCCGTAAAAACCGTGTCAAAAACATCATAAAACTTTTCAAACAAACTTGATTAAAAGACAAAAACGGGTGAATGAAACCAATCAATCAAACCCACCTAGAAATTTGAAGAAGTTGTGTGTTAATTCTTCGGTCAGTTGAATAGTCTGGTTTTTATAGGTGATTTTTATACAACTTTCTTCTTCTTCCATTTCAGACATTTTTTGAGGGCTAAAAATATTGGAAAAATATGTGAACAAATGTACAGGGAGTATGGAAAAAAACTGGAATTTTCGCGGTTTTTTCATGTTTTTTTTCAAAAATTCTAAAAACGACCCATATAGGTGGAATTTTATGCGGGAAATCGATTGCGAAGCATGAAAACGCTTTCTTGACCCTGATTCAGGGAGTGGAGTTGGTGTATTGACGCAAAAATCGACGAAAATTTCTATTTTCACCTGGAAAGCATCCATCTGGGGGTAATTTTATCGATTTTTTTTCATTTTCTAAGCATGAAAAAATTATTTTGACCTTGATTCAGGGAATAGAGTTGGAAAAGAAAATTTTTCGATTTTCGCGTCAAGACACCAACTCCATTACCTGAATCAGGGTCAAGATAATTTTCCATGCCTAGAAAATATACGCAATCGATTTCCCGCACAAAATTACCCCCGTTATGTGTCATTTTTAGGATTTTTGAAAAAAATTTTATGATCAAAAAACGTGAAAAAATCGCCCAAATTCCAGTTTTTTATATACCCTGTAATAATTTGAAAAATGGCGTTGCTTGATAGTCAAGTGGATAGAATTTCGGTCTTTGATTTGAATAGCGCTAGTTCGATCCTAATAAAGAATGTCCCCCCCCAAAAAAACGAAATTTAGCGATTTTTGCAATTTTTTAATTTTCACCAAAATAACCCTGTAGGGCGTTTTTCTATGCGAAAAATCGATTGCGCGCATTGGCGGATCTTGAAAACGATTCCCTGACAAAAACGAAATCCTATACGCTTTTCTATGTGACAATGTGCACAGCGCTCGAAAATAAGAAAAAACGGTTCGATGTTGAAAATCAAATACAGTTTGAATTGGCATAAGCTCTAAGAGAATGGAATAACACGAATGAAACGAAACCAAATTCAGGGTTTTCGTGTCAATATTCAGGCAAATTCAAACCCGTTTCCGGATGCCGTCTGGAAATGAAATCATTTCGAACTCATTTCCAGACAGCGTCCGGAAACGGGTTTAAATTTGCCTGCATACTGACACGAAAACCCTGAATTTGGTTTCGTTCCATTATGTCGTTTCATTTGATCGTCTCGATACGAATAAAACGATCGAATAAAGCGAATGAAAAAGAAATACGAATGAAACGATCAAATAAAACGACATGAATGAAACGACATAATGGAACGAAGCCAAATTCAGGGTTTTCGTGTCAATATTCAAATTCAAACCCCGTTTCAGGATGATTCCCGGACGCCGTCCGGAAATGACATCGTTTCATTCGTACCGTTTTCAAACCTTTCATTTCGTCAATTTTCAAATTGGATAATTTTGTTGCTATTTTATTCGCCTCGACGAGTTATATTTATTTTTTTTTCTAAATGCTCAAAAATTTTGAATTATTTTCTTCTCAATATATAGAATTTAGTGATTCAGGGAAAAACTATCAGGTACATGTTTTCATTGTAATACACAAAATTTCAAAAATCGCCAACTTCATACGCAATTATCTCGAAAACGACAACGATTCCGAATTTATCGTAAAAACAAAAAATGCTCCATTTTTTATGCACTTCCGAATATCAACAAAAAATGGCAACTTTTTTTCCTACCGGACTGGTTATTCAATTCAATTTTTTGTTATATAGAAAAAGCCATAAAATCAAACAAATCACGATAACACGAAGCAGTTTGATATAAAAAG
>JAQGBS010000931.1:0-18146 GCA_034698545.1 Acrobeloides obliquus | reverse complement strand
TTCCGGCGCCATTATGTCCCAAGAAGGCTGTGATTTGAGACTCATAAAAACGAACACTCAGCGAATCGAGCTAAAAATTTTCACCTTTGACCATAAGTGAAAAGGGTGTGTTAGAACAACTCCATTCCCTGAACCAGGGTCAAAGAAGAATTTTCATACTTTGGGAATGCGCGCAATTGATTCCCCGCCTAGAAAAACCCTGTCATTTTTAGAAAAAAATTTCGCGTCAAAATTCATGTTTTGCAGATCTGTTGGCATCAACCCAATACTAAATTGAACATATCTTACAGCTTTGGTATTATTTGCATAAACTTTGTCGATTTTCTGAATGTCAACAGCAAGTTTTAAGCCACTAGGTTCAGACTCGAAATCATCTAATTTGTTTTTGCTTCAAAAGTAGGTTTTTCAAAATTACCGGAAAGAATACGCCCGACATTTGAATCCACTTGTCTAAACGAGGTCGTTTCAACGGGGTGTCCAATCCAGTAACTTTTCTTCAAAAAGAAGTACCAAGGACGAGCAATGCCGTACTTTCCTATACAATCAAGAATTTTTAGGAAATTAGTTATTTTGAAACCTGGAAAGACAGCGCTGATATACCAAGCCAATAGTGTGAAAAGCACACAGTCAATACACAAAGCAACAAGGACATGCGTCAAGTTAATACCATAGTCTAAAAAATTCTAGTCACGGCGAACCGTTTTGCATAAAAAGTGGTGACCAAACAAAACAACTGGCCGAATGGTTAGGACTCTAAATTTGCAGTTTCTAATGGAGGGTTCGAATGATTCGAACCCCCATTAGAAACTGCAACTCTAGAGTCCTAGCCATTCGTCCACCTGTTTTGTTTAATCGCCAATTTTTATGCAAAATGGATAGTGAAACTTGTGTGTGTACCGTCGTTTTTGATGTTGTCGATGGTAGCCCACGTGGCATCTTGCATTTTTTCAGACACCGCTATCATTGTCATGCCATGTCCGATTGCAGTTTGAGGGAAGATCAACTAAAACAATTCTTATTGAATCGTGACTCTTTTCACTCACAGTTATGATGGTAAAAGTAGGCGATTTGGATCTCACGGATAATTGATACGGAAAGAAGAGCAGAAAAAACAGTACCGCTGTACAGGCAGTTGCCAGGTTGGATTTGGAGAAAAGTGTGGACAGAAGCAAACACAAGGCTATACACGCCAATGCGAACAGGTTGAAGAAGACGAAGAGTAGTGTCCAATCCGTATTCGGGAGAATTTTTCCAAACTAAAACAATTGGCTATACAGGGTGTCCCAGTAGGTTGGGACCAGGGCTGTAGCGGAACAGGTTCAATAGCCGGAACTGGAACGGAACCAGAATCGTCGAGTACGGAAATGAAACGAAACTACAGCCCTGGCTAAAAACGTTTTCCTGATTCAGTGAAAACCTGTGTATTGAAGCGAAAAGTAGCAAAAATTGCATTTTTCAACTTTTCGCTTGCCCCACAGGGGAGTGCGCAACCGCAAGTGCCGATTATCAGCAATATGATGGGGAATAATAGCGTGGTCTAAAATTCAACGCCGAGGCAAGAGAATATGACTCCACCAGGAATCGAACCCGCGTCTATGAATTAATGAATCCGGTATTCTACCACTAGACTATGAGGCCATTTTAAGTTTAAAAAGCTTAAAAACCTTTAAAAGTGATGTAATAATCAAGATCGAAACGACATTGAATATATAGGCTTGTATAGCCCAAGCAACCCAGTGGATCATATCTCCAAGGCCCATGATTCGCATCATTTCTTTGAGACGCATCTCTTTCTCCCAGACAATGTTCTTCACCAACAAGGATGATGGTACCATCCACGATAACACCATGAATAGGGACAGAAATAGCGTGACATTGAACCTGAAAATATGGACTAGCAATGGAATACTCCATCAAATTTCCGGTATATTCTGTTATTTTAAGCTATTCTGAGCAACATTCAAAAAAATTTTTTTAATTCATGTTAAATTATAAGCAAAATTAAAAATCCGATTTTGATCGTGAACTTGGCTCAGTGGTAGTGCTCCAAGATTTGAGTCTAAAGGTCTCGGGTTCAAATCCCACCTGAGTCGATTTGATTTTGCCTGCGAAAAAAAGTTGATATTCCATGGTTAGACAACTTTTTTCAAAAAAAACTTTTTTTCGCAAGCAAAATCAAATTGACTCAGATGGAATTTGAACCCGAGACCTTTAGACCCGAATCTTGGAGCACTACCACTGAGCCAAGTTCATAATCAAAAATCGGATTTTTGATTTTGCTTATAATTTGACATGATTGTTTTTAAAAACTGTTTTTTCAAAAAATTGTTTTGAATGTTGCTCAGAATAGCTTAAAATAACAGGATATACCAGAAATTTGAAGGAGTATTCCCGTGCTAGAGAATTGGTGACATCGCTTACATATCGCTATTCTGACACGGATACGGTTCTTGTTGTGCGTACACTCCATGTTGTGGAATGCTTTCATTTGTGATCATTTCAATCAAGTGCTTCTCGATGGCTTCTTGAAGGAATGAGAAGCCAAATGTGAGGTACTTCAAGTCGATCACAGGATTGTCTCGGGAAACGGTCCGCCTCTTACTGTCCATTATGGCATGGGTATCTAAAAAAAATTGTTTCGAAATTTTCCAAGGAATATCAGTTGGGCACTAGACCCCTTTCCTTCCCGTGACCGTTTTAAATTCAAAATTATTCATTCCACCGTGATCTCAGTCGTGCTCCTAAATTATCATATTTTGAAATTTCAAAAACGGTAATGAAAATAAACGTCTCAAATTATAAATACAGTCAACCCTCTGTTTTATGGCAGCGACCACGCAGGGATGCTGGTGGAAAATTTTTTTAAAACGGTAACGGCAAAGAAAGGGCCTAGTGCCATCAGTTGCTTACAATCAACTAGAGAAGGATGATGCCTGATTTTATACGTTGTAAATGGCCCTATTTCATAGTCGAAACCAGTGAAATTTGGGAAGACGATGCCGGTGAAATATTGTTGATAGTCAGAGAGGCAAACAGCCAGATTTTCCATCTCATTTTCGTCCGAAGTCATTACAAAACGATCAAATCTTATACACTAAATTGCGATTTTTCTCGTCAGCACGACCACGCAGGGATGCGTTCGTCGAACACCTGTTCACGATTGGCGAGCAGCCTTTCAGTCATTGTTATCCTACTATTACACTTTGTTTTTGAAACTCTTGCAGATCTTATGATTTTTTGCCAATCGTTTTAATAACACTATTGTCATTAAAATTTAGGCAACTTTATACTGAAACTGCTGTAAAAGGTTTTATTGCGGTTGCAGTAAAAAGTTGCTCGAAACGCATTTCATGACGATTCTCCGGACGCTAGTCGTCCAGAAATCCGAACTCATTCCAGACTAACACGAAACTCTTGAATTTTAAATTTTTTAAACATACGCTTAATTATTGAGTATATTTAAAAAAGAAAGGCGGCATTCTTTATATTTCGATGAGACGAACAAAACAACACCAAATTTATCCAATTTGATAATTGTTTTGGGTTATTGAAGCAAAAACTCTGATTCAGGGTTTTCGTTTCAATAACCCAAAACAATTCTCAAATTGGATAATTTTGGTGGCGTTTTGTTCGCCTCGTCGAAATATAAAGAATGTCGTCTTTCTTTTTTAACTACACCCAATAATTAAGCGTATGTTTAAAAAATTTAAAATTCAGGGTTTTCGTGTCAATATTCAGGCAAATTCAAACCTGTTTCCAGACGGTTAGTGTCCGGAAATCGTCGTATGCATTTCACAACTGCTAGCGCGCAACCTGAAGTTTCAAAAACAAAGTTTAACTGCCTTCCGTTGTTATACCTACATCAGAAACGTTTTCAAAATTTTCTGTTACTGCTTTAATCAATTCTAACAGAGAATTGGGATCTGACGAATTATGGAATAGATCTAGATAGCGGCCATATTTGGTTTGATTCACCATCGTTGAAAGATAATTTGCAGCCTTGGCCAAATCACTTGAAGCTATAGCATCTTGTAAAGAATCCGCGATCTGATTGTAATCTAGATTTTTTGTAAATTTTTTGGCACAAATTTCCTATACCTTTGATATTATCACTGAAGAAATTGGCTAGTCTCAAAGGGTTGTTCAATTTTTCGACTAAATTTCTTACTGAAGACACATTCGGCGTAACCAGAATATAGCCATATAGCAGAGGCTTGAAGACGGCCAAACCATACGTGTCCAAAAATTTGCATTTTGAATCTAAAGCGTGTATGTAAGGACCAGTCGAGTGGGAAAAAGTTGCCCATTTTTGGTGATATTCGGAAAGTTCATGAAAAATGGAGCGTTTTTTGTTTTTACAGCATGTTCTAAATCGTTGTAGTTTTCGAGATAATTGTGTTTGAATGTTCATGTTTTCGTTGTAATACACAAAAATTTTTTGTATATACAACGAAAACATGTACACAAATTCAAAATTTAAATGAAATTTTCTCGAAAACTATAACGATTCAGAACATGCCATAAAAACAAAAAATGCTCTATTTTTCGTGAACTTTCTGAATATCAACAAAAAATGGGAAATATTGTTCCCAATGGACTGGTCCTTTAAGGGATAATAAAACTCTAAACCATACCATCAAATACAGAAATGTTCCCACAATATCGAACACCCTCGTGATCCGTGGTTCGTGGAGTCAATTTTCGTATAAAGTTGATTATTTGCTGTTGTAAATTTTCTAGCAAAACATTTGGTTTGACACTTGAAGAAGTTCCTGTGTTATGGCTCATTGTATCTAAAAAAACAACGACATACACAACGAAGATCACAAAGCAGCACTCTGATAATTCCCACAGAAAATTGCGTTTAGCAATTTTTGGTTGTCTCCAAATATATCGAAGTCAATCGGCGGTAGTTCTTGTAACAAATATTGCAAATTTTGTTGTAGTGTTTTCATGTGTGTAGCAAAATCTTGGCTGCTATTTGGGAAGGTCTAAAATGGGGATGTACAAGTTACAAAAAGTGAGGAGCTACTACATAATGGGGGGAACACACACGTGAAAATTTTTCTGAAAATGACTCCTCTAGGGTTAAAAACATGCGGGGAATCCGAATTTGAAATTTGCGAAGCGGAAAAACGTTTCCTGATTCAGGGAAGACGTATTGCGAATAGTCGCAACATGCGGAAAATCCGAATTTGACATTTTCGAAGCAAAAAAATGCTGCCCTGATTCAGGGAAAACCTGTGTATTAAAGAAAAAGTTGGAAAATCGTATTTTTGCGACTTTTCGCTTCAATACATAGGCCATCCCTGAATCAGGGAAACGTTTTTTCATTTATACAGGCCTTCAAATCATTTGTTTTCACCCCTATTTCTAGAAAAAAATTTCAGGTAGGTGACCCCCCCCCCCATTGTGTAGTAGCTCCAAGCATTTTACATGTTTTAGAAAGTTTTCGGTAATATTGTCGAGATTCAAACTGTTGGAGAAGAAGGTAGCAAAAAACAGGTTTGTATATGTGATCTTATTACATAGGTCAACTTCTCTATGTTCACTGTTCAACGAAACAAAGCTTCTATTGACTAGTTTCGCATCACACAAAAATCCAATTGGACCAAAAGCACTCGCATTATTTTGTCTCATATTTGAATACTAAAACAACGAAATTTTTTGAGCTACTATACAACAGGGGGAGGGCACCCAAGAAAAAAAATTTTGAAAACTTTTTTTCACGTAGGTGGCCTCCCTATTGTGTAATAGCTCTAAAACTTGTAATTTCATTGTAGATTTCCATGCCTCATTAAAAGCATTAAGAAAGAAACTGGGTGTTAGAGAAATATTTTGAAACTTCAACGCCATTGTATGATTATAGTCAAAATCCGACATCAATACTTCTACCATTTGATCTTGTGATTCGAAAAATGATGAAATGGGAAATGATTGTGGACGATTCTCATCCAATAACGCAAGCTCATGAATAGACTCAGCCAGAAGATAGAATGTTGTTTTCGACCACGCTGGATCTCGGCCAATTACTTCAAAAAATGCCATCAGCCAGCGAATCAACTCTATAACACTAAACAAAATGTTCGATTTCGGCATACACAATAATGGGACGGAACGTTCAAACAACACAAAACGCTATTGACCCAGGGAAAGCCTGTGTATTAAAGCGAAAATTCGCATTTTTGCGACTTTTCGCTTCAACACACAGGCCTTCCTGAATCAGGGAAGCGTTTTTTCGCTTTGAAAATGTCAAATTCGGATTCACTGCATGTTTTTACCCCTAGATCATTGAAACAACACAAAAACGGGGTGACAAGAAAGGCACGATTTCAGATCTCGGCTCCAAAAGGGAATTTTGATATGGTGTCAAAGACTTTTTTACGCAGGATAAAAAGTTGAGAAAAAAGTCTTTTACACTATCTAAAAATTTCTTGAAGGAGCTGTGATCTGAAGAAAAAATCATCTCGTTCTTGTCGTCCCGTTTTTATGTCCCGCTCTTATTCCTCCCGTCGATTCGTCCCCTTATTATTGTGTATGCCTAGATTTTGCTATAACTAGCATACATAGATTCCTGCTTAGAAACCCGATTAATTTCTGTGGTATCATCGCCCGTCGTCGGAGAGTCCTGGCAATTATTCGAAAATGAGCACAAGTAGCTGTGCATAAATGGAAGCAGACCACCAGATGGAAAAGCTTTTGCATCATAATGGCCTAAATACAAAGTAACCATGAACAGTGCTATAGGCTGTTTTAGCGAGAGAGAAAATAAAAGCGCTGCCCACATAGCTCAGTGGATATGTAAGGCGATCGTCCGTTTTGACTCTGGGGGCCCGGTCGCTTTATTTATCCACTGAGCTATGTGAGCTTTTATGTTATCTCTCGCTGAAACAGAATATAAAAATTACATACATGTGCTAGATAACACATCAAAGTTTCTCGTCCTTATGAGTACCAATAAGGCAAACAATAGAACTGGTATAGAAATTTCAACTAGGACCCAAAGCTAAATAGCAAAATTTATGGAGCTACTATACAATAGGGGCCACTCTCGTGAAAAATTGTTTCTGGAAATGACCCCTCTAGGTATAAAAACATGCGGGGAATCTAAATTTGACATTTTCAAAGCGAAAAAACGCTTCCCTGATTCAGGAAAGGCGTATTGTGTATTGAAGCGAAAAGTCGCAAAAATGCAAATTTTGCCTAAAACGACCCCATCCAATTAACAATTGATTTTCTCGAATTTTTGCGTTGATATACAGTTTTTTTTGAGTCCGATGAATTTTATAAATGTCAAATTCGGATTCCACGCATATTTTTACCTCAAGGGGTCGCTTTTAGGAAAAATAGAATTTTTGCGATTTTTCGCTTCAATACACAGAACTTCTCTAAATCAGGAAAGCGTTTTTCACTGATTCTCACAACGATTCGTCGTTTTTAAGCAAAAATCGCATTTTTGCGACTTTTCGCTTCAATATACAATATGCCTCCCTTGAATCAGGGAAGAGTTTTTTCGTTTTGAAAATGTTAAATTCGGATTTCCCGCATGTTTTCACCCCTAGAAGGATCATTTCTAGAAAAAAATTTTACGTGGGTGGCCCCCCCTATTGTGTAGTAGCTCCAAATTTATTTTATAAAAAGTTGTTAGTGTACCTTCTCCTTTTTCTTGATTACAAAACTCTTCCAAAGAAGTAACCATAGCTGTTTCCATATTGAAAGCATTTTTTATTATTCCAATGCAATAATTGAAGCATGTGTAAGAATGAAATCATTCATGATTTCATTCAAGGGAGTGGCAAATACAGCTGATTAGCTATCATGATAAAATTATATTCGTAGAAGAGTAGAAAAAGCCAAAGACATTCATTTCGAAAAAAGATCATTTAAAAAGAAACAATGCAAATCGACAAAATGAACTACTTCATACACGTTCAGGCTGCGTTCAAGCATGTAAAAAAAGTTGTCAAAAAATGTAACTTTGCCTGATTTTCAATAAAATCGTGTTTATTAAAATTAGTTATGAAGCATAAAATTAGTTTTATCTGAAAGACGTAGGCATAGGCTTAAGCCTAGGCCTAAGCCTAAGCCCAAGCCCAAGCCTAGGTTTAGGCTTAAGCTTAGGTCTAAGCTTAAGCCTAGGCTTAAGAAGCTTATGCGTAGGCCTAAGCTCCCCTCATTCCTGCACAAAGGACTGGAATTTCTCTCTAAAATCCATAGGATATTTCGACTACATATCAACTGGCCAAGATTTTGACAAAGATTTCAAATCCATAGCCTAGTGGTCTCAGGCGCTCGGCACCAACTGAAAGCTGCGAGTTCGAATCCATGAGATCGATTTTTCAAAAATGCACCCCGAATGAGCTGAAATGTTTGCATATGGGTTTTTCCAGTTGATTCATCTGGCAAAGATTTCATTCTTTGCTAGATGAAATATTTGCCATATGAATCAACTGGAAAGACATTTATGCAAAAATTTTCAGCTCATTCGGGGTGCATTTTTGAAAAATCGACCTCACGGATTCGAACCCGCAGTCTTCAGTTGATGCCGAGCGCCTTAGACCACTAGGCTATGGATTTGAAATATTTGCTAGATGACAATTTTGCCATATTTTCCTGATATTTCTTGTTTATTTATATATTTTATTGGCACTACATAAGGTTTAAATAGAATTTTGTCTGTACTCTATGATAAAATAAATTGATTAGTTGAACCGGAACCTAAAGCCGGAACTGGAACCTTCATTGTAAGGAATACAATAAAATACAAATATAAAGAGAAATCAACTAAAACAGTGACTACATGAATACATACCATGGAAAAGTTTGTTTAAAAGCTCGTTGGAGAAATTTCAGAATTGAAAAAGGATACTAGAACAATATAAAGCTCTACTCAAAAAAACACATCGAATCAAAAAGAAGTGAACGAGACCAAACATAGTAAAATACCTGTATAAAAAGAGAATATAGGTCATCACGGATTTTGATCACAGTTAAAAAGACGTAGGACAAATTTTTATATAGTTCAGGGTGGCACAATGGAAACGTTTTTTCCAATTTTTGTTTTTTGGAAATATTTCCGGAAACGATTGAAAATCAAGCAACTGCAATAAAAGTTGCCTGAATTTCAATAAAATTGCAAAGTTTATTGAACGATTGGCAGGACAGCATGTTCACAGTGATCTCTAATCGAAAAACCGGCATTTTAGTATGTATAGTTGTTGTGTTATAACTTTTTATGGTTAATTCGGATTTGAAAATGATGTTCTACAAAGTTGTTCGTCAGTATTGAATGCATAGTTTTGAAAAAAATCCTATCGAAATTTGTTTTCTAGAAGGAGATATACATCAGTAACCGTTAAGCTTTCTATCAATCACTAAAAAAATAGCTAACGAATACTGATGTATAACTCCTTGCAGAAAACGAATTTCGATAGGATTTTTTTTCAATACTATGCATCCAATACTGACAAACAACTTTATAAAACATCGTTCTCAAATCATTGTTAACCATAAAAAATTACAACGCAAAAACTAAACATACTAAAATTCCGGTTTTTCGATTAGAGATCGCTACGAAAATGCTGTTCTGCCAGTCGTTTCAATAAACTTTGCAATTTTATTGAAATTCAGGCAACTTTTATTGCAGTTGCCTGATTTTCAATCGTTTCCCGAAATTTGTGCCACTCTGATATAGTTCATTGATTTGTTTAAAGAATTTGATAGCACCGATTGAATACGGCAAAATCAGGAACTAAAAAAGTTCTGTGTATCGAAACGAAATCACCGAACAATAGAAAATTCAAAATATATCGATCCATTTGGGACAAGCAATGATAGCTCATTGAATTCCTGAGACCTTAAGGAACGACTTTTTCGAGATCATTTTTTATGAAAATCTTTATTTTATTAATTGAGCATGAAAATTGCGTGTGGAGTTTTGTCTGTGTATTACAACGAAAACATTTGTTTCAAATTCCTGATTCAATCATAATTTGTTTATTGACAAGAAATTGTAGAAATATTAGGAATAAAAGCTAGATTAATGAAATCAAGGTTTTCATTAAAGGTGATGTTCGAAAAAGTTGTTCCTTATGATCTCAGAAATTCAATTGAGCTATCACCACTCGTCCCAATCGGATCAATACAGTTCCTGATTTTGCCTGATTCAAGCGGTGCTATCAAATTCTTTAAAAGCTAAATGGACTATAAAACTTATGTAACAATATTTTCATTTTTATGGACTTCAATAATATCAGCATTCGACTTGGAAGCAAATGAAACGAAAACGTCGTCAAGTGTCGTTTGTGAAAGTGAGTAATCCTCAACCGAGATCAGCTTTTTGAGCTAAAAAAGTTGTAAAAATTTTGATAAAATTTATGTTGCTTAGTTCCGGAACCGCAAGTCGGATTCTGGAACCGGAGATCGAAAGCAAAAACTTCCGACTTCCGGTTCCAATTTAATGCAAATTTTCCAAATCGAAACCGGAAGTTGAAAGTTTTTACTTTCGATCTCCGGTTCCAGAACTAAGCAACAGGCCCCAGCTTTTTTATAGTTGGAGTCGAAACGGACTAAAACCAGGCCGCAGGGACAAGCCTATTCAAAAATTATAAATTACCATTGCAACAGTTTGGAAAGCATGAGACAACTTGAATTTGGGATCTTTTATTTGATAGAAAATGCTCGAACAATGAATCGATTGAAGCTAAAATTGTTGTGTGAAGATAACGCTCAAAAAATGTACCTCTGCATTCGGAATATTCGTTTCGATAAAATTTTTCGCCTGTTCCACATCCGAGATCGCAGAAAGCTTGAGTGTAAATGTGTAACCAATACCATACCTAATTTTTGTGTTAGAATTAGATAGAATTGAGCATACTTTTGCTTGAGATGTTGAATCGAGCCAATACATTCAAACTGTCCATTCACCATAATAGCGGTTTTAGTACAAAGTGCTTCGCATTCCTAAAAATGTATGTTCAATAGTACAATTTTTGGCATAGGCTTTAATAGAATGAAGAGGATGGAACGATAAGAATGAAATAATACGAATGAAACGACATAATGGAACAAAACCAAATTCAGAGTTTTCGTGTCAATATTCAGGCACATTCAAACCCGTTTCCGGACGTCGTCTGGAAATGAAATCGTTTCATTCGTATCGTTTTATTTGATCGTTTCATTTGTATTCGTTCCGGAAAACGGATTTGAATTTGCCTGGATATTGACACGAAAACATTTGTGTTTCATACGTATCGTTTTGTTCAAATCTCATTCAGTCTATGCCCAATTTTTGCTGCCCTTATCTTACCTCCATGCTATGACTTGTAATAATTACAGTACGATTCGAACGCCGAAGATTTAAAATGAGATCCCACATAAACTGTTGAGAACTAGGGTCCATACCAGATGAGGGCTCATCCTAAATTTTCATGTACAATTTGAATGCTTTTTTGAAGTCTTACTAAAAGTACGACAGGGGGATCAGCACAAACGCTAATTGCTGCACTCAGTTTTCTTTTGTTGCCACCAGAATAGCTTCCGGAGACTTCGTTGGCATACGGCTTTAGTTGCATGTGTTGAACAGCCCAGTCGACGACCTAGAACAATGTAAGCAAAATTGACTTTCATAACAAATTTGGAATATGCCTTGTCAATGTCCTTCTCACATATCCCTCGTATGCGGCAATAGAAAGCTAGTTGTTCTCGAGCTGTAAGTTTGAGATTGAGTGCATCAAATTGTGGACAATAGCCCAAAAGTCGGTAGCGTGGTAATTTCGAATCATTTATGCTAAATTAAGAATTTTTTGTCGTGTGAAAAAAATTTCGATAAACCTTATGCCATGTATAAGAGCATCACCAGAACCAATGCCCAAACGTTTGGTAAGCATAGAAAAGGTTGTGGTTTTTCCAGCTCCTGGAAAACGTGGAAAGTATATTTGCAAACAAAATGTGTGTTCGAATGCTTACCATTTACACCTAAAAGTCCGAAACATTGACCTTTTCGAACAGAAAATGACAGATTGTTTACAGCCAACGCTTTGCCACTATAGCTCTAAAAAACAACTTTCTTTTTTCCTTACAACACTGCCGCTCCGAGGAGCCGCAGTGTTGTAAAGAAGACATCGCAACAAGACCAATTCGAATAATCTTTTCAATATTTTGAATGTGTCTGTGTATTAGCGCGAAAACCCTGTTCCTTATAACATGCACGCAATCATCTTTTTCTCATTCACCTTCTCCTATCGCGATCTTTTCTATCGCATCGTGCATTGTGTTGTCATCTCGTCGTGTTTTTTTCAACGATTGCGAGCTCTGTGCTGGCTGTTGTTCCATCAGTTCCTTGAGTGGGGTCTTTCTTAGAATAATCACTTTGTTTTTGAATTGTTTTGTGTATTAACGCGAAAACCCTGTTTCTTTATAATTTAAATTCAATCATTTTGTTCTATTCCATATTTTTCTATCACGATTTGCGGTCTTATACCTTAGATAACCCTTTCACCACCAAGCCATATTCATCAAAATCATCAATATTTTCAACATCCCTTTGTTCTTGAATAACATCTTCGTCTAATTTCCTATCCAATTCGTTCTTCTGTACCAGATGTAAAGTCTTTCTTTTCTCCAAGTTTCTAAAATGTCATTATGCATATAACATAATATAAAAAGTGGCACGTACCTGATAAATTTGAAAACAACATCTCGATATTCAACTAAAGCCAACAACGTCATATACAAGAGAGAGCCGAGGAAAAGTGCTAGACAGTGTTTTCCTATCATTTCCCATTCCATGACATTCGGTAGAGGCAATTCATGTAGCGCATCCAAACGCCCAATTTTTTCTAAAACAATTCTCAAAATTGTCGCACGCCGCTCGCAAATTAAATCGAGGTCCGCACGCGAGACCAATATTGTTCTGAAGGCAATAAGTGCCAAAAATTCTACCTAGATAGCTACGACCATAATTGTATATAGTGTAAACGAAACTCAGACGGTACATAGCCATGCCAAGATTGTATTGTGGAACTAACAAGAAAACACCCGAACAAATGCGGTGTGCGGCGTCTAAGCTTTCGTCCTAAAATGGATTCTCGTGTTCATGGGAGCAATGATAATGAGGCAAAAAACCTCTGTCTCTAGATTTTCCAGCAACATGACAGTCATCGTTGTCACAACGCCTACAAAGAAAATTCCAATGCTTATCAGAGCGAAAGCTAGGGCAGGAATTTTGAAGAACATTTGCATGATATACACAAATGGCAATGTGCAACATCTAAATTTCGATTGAGTAATAGCATTTGAATTTGGCGATTTTTGAAATTTGTTTATTACAACGAAAACCCTGATTCAATAAAGTTGTTTATTGGCAAGAGTAATCGTCAGGTTGCGGAGCTATTGGGTCGATATTTATTTGGAGCAGTGTAGCTCTTACCCATATAAAACAAAAACCAAGATAGCCGACCCAACAGTCTGCCAGGAAAACGTGAACAGCTCCACATTCATTAGATAATAAATACAGATGATCAATAAAGAGCAAATGAAATAAACGGCCTAAATTTTTTGTCAATAATAAACAAATTTCCGATAAATCTTACAAAATCACACAAGAAGTTCGTCATCCAATACATCCATGGAGATACGCCAAAGACTTTTTGTAAATGTTTACTATGGGAGGCATCTTCGTCAACCAATAACATTGAAAAACTCGAGGGGATTACACACAAGACCAGGAGTAACAACACAACTCGAAACATCACAATTTTTTGCCTAAAACCATTATGTGCAAAAAATGGTACAGTCAACTCTCGATTTAGTGACCCCTCCCGCCAACACGACCACGCAGGGATGCATTGCAAAAGTATAAATATGGTCAAACTCGATTTAGTGACACCCTCCCTCCGATTTGAATTTAGTCGAAATTTTTTTTTGGCTACCACGAAACTTTTTATTGGAGCAGGTAACGTGTACATTGAAACGTAAATAAACGTGGATCGTTTATAGCTTTTTTGATGCATCCCTGCGTGGTCGTATGGCGTGAGAATCAGAATTAGTTAGTACTAATCCTGATTTTCCCACCATACAACCACGCAGGAATGCACCAAAAAAGCTATACAAGGATCCACATTTCTTTTCGCTTCAATGTACACGTTGTCTGATTCAATAAAAAGTTCCGTAGTAGCCAAAAAAAATTTTTGACTATAATGATCCCTCCCTGGGGGTGTCATTAAATCGAGAGTTGACTGTAGTCGAAAAAAACTACATGGCTGTTGTATTTAAGCCATCTTTGACGGTTGCGTTCATCGGATGACTAATAGCCAAAATTCCAGTATCATCAGCTGAAAGTCCCGGCGGGAGCAAGGCTCGCAAAACGGCGTTGTAGAACGAATTCACATTGATTGGCTCGGAAGCCCACATTTTGTTGTTGAACCATATCTGAAAAAAACAAAATCTTAAAGGCTGGGAAAAGTATTAGGTTGTTTGGGCTGCAGAACTCATGAAACGCATGTGTATAATGCATAATTTCATCATGCATAATGATAATAAGCCTAGGCCTACGCCTAAGCCTAAGCTTAAGCCTGAGCCTAAGCCTAAGCCTAAGCCTAGGCCTAAGCCTAAGGCTTAGACCTAAGGCCTAAGCCCATGATGTATTTTGACCATTATGCATTTTGATGCGCATCCTTATGAAACAACCGAATAGTTTACTTTAGAATTCTCTTCTGCATCCATATAGCCAAAGAGATTTTTGTAGAAATCTACAACCGAAAGGTTGGTCGGATTAAATGGATCCTTGTCTGTTGTCCAATTCACATCTCTAGTTGCATTTTCCCAGTCCAGGTTGATCATCGGCGAGTCATTTTTGAAAATTTCAATCATAGTATCCAGGCCAATTCGCGCTCGGCCAATTTGAGTTGCATTCGCAGCTTGAACATTTTTATGCCCGAATGTCCATCCACCAAGGCTAAACATGGATAGTAATAACACAAATTTTGTTCATTTAGATTCTTACAACATCTGTTCATAGGCAGTCGTGTTGGCAAAGGTCATCAGCCGAAACTGCGAGATATTCCTATATGTGAGATCATATAGAATGTCCGTGGTGTTCAGTGTAATCATTTGTAGATCTTGAATCGGGTAGTCACGCCAAGTGCAATTCCAGCCGGAGCTTGGGGAGCAGCCACAAGTTTGTGGAATGCTATAATTGATTTTCCATGGATCATTCCGTGCCAGGTCCAAGCTTCCATTTGCGAATCCGTATTGACAACGATCATCAGAGCTAGAAATCCGTTTTTGCTGATAACTCTTTAGAAATTACAAAATTAGCTGATATAACTCTAATCCAGTGGAGGTAAAAAACTTTCAAGAAAAAAGGCAAAAACTTTTGAACAGCAAGAGGAGTCGAACCCTGGACCGTCAGGTCATTGGTCTGCAATCAATCCGCTGATCCACGCGGCTTTTTGATGGAAGGGATCACTTTTTAAACAAAAAATGTTCCATTTTTCATGAACTTTTCGAATATATAACTTTTTCATAGTGTTTTTTTGGACTAGTCCTTGAAAATTGGTGTAACCCTACTCAAATATGTCGACGTCTTCGACACAACGAACACCAATCCCCGGAGAGTCTAACATAGATTGTAAGTAATCCAGCCCCGTTGAATTTTGATCCCAAATGCCAAAGTAGTATTGGGTTTCGTTGCCATAGATAACCGGTGTTAAAGCAAGCATGTCTTGGGAAATCATTTGAGAACCGGTAGAAGGTCTCTGGGTTTTTGAATAAATTTCAGCCGCTAGAAGCAGGAATAAGGGCAAGATTAGCTAAAACACTGGTATTTCTGCGTAAAAATTTGAATCCATACTTCACAAAACATGGCTAACAAACTACGGCGAGTGTTATGCCATCGTTTGATGAATAGTGCTCTTGCATGGTGGAAACGAAGATTGTTAGGATTCGTAATCAGATTCACTTTGGGATGCGCGCCTTCTAAAAATAAGCAACTATTCCATATACACTTTCTTAAGGAAACTGCACCATGATGCGTGTCATAACGCGCGTCATGATGCAGCTACAGACGTGGGCAAGGGTGTGCGCCGCACACCCTCCCTCTTCTTAGAAAGCCGAAATTTCCGAAAAAACATAAGGTAGTACCCTTATGGTCTTGGACCACTTCTTATTTTGCCCGACCAACTTATTAAAAAGTATGAATCTTAGCCTATAGGACACTTCTTAAAAAGTGTATTTTAGACTTATATTTGATTCTTAACATAATTTTTGTTATCAAATATCAAAATTTCGAAAAAAAGTTATAATTTTTATTTTGACCACTTCTTATTTTTGGTCAGCCAAACCTGAAGCCACACACCCCTTTGCCCATGTATGTGCAGCTATATTTGAAAAATCAGAGAAAGTCACGATCGAGTACTTCCCTTTTTAACGAGAGTATATTGTATTTTCACAAAACTAACCCCGATCAAATCTCAACAACGAATCATTCGTTATCAGATCGACATCTTTAGTCAAATCCGACTTATTTGGAGCCAGATAATTCCTTCGGAACTTGTTGATGCCTTTCATAAGACTTGAACATAGTTGGCATCCTGTTCGTTTCTTCAACTTAAGCTCATGCATTGGAGCCACTTTTAAGAAAATCTTTTAAAAAAATCGTTTCATTCAATTTTCGAATGTATCATTACTTGTTGTAACGATGGTGCCGAAATCCCATAGGACTCGACTCCGAGATGCTCCCAATTGCTTTCCAATTCATCGAAGAGATTTTGAAGATCTTCTGCCGACAAATCTATTGACAGCTTATACGTGACTTCGGAACCGATGTCTTCGACTTTTTCACACATCCCAGGAATTTTCTTGCTTATAAAATGATCAATTCCATGCTCAATAGTCAAATTGGAAGAAGATGAAGCGGCGCTCAGCGAGATATCGGTCAATGGCAGTAGTTTTTTGGTTATGGTCATCAAATAGCCCTCTCCATATCTCCTAAAAGAAGAAGATTAAAAACTGTGATGATGGTAGTGATGTTCAAAGTGAGAATTATAAAAGAGTGTGTGATAAGTGATAACGCATTTTGATAACATTAATAACGATTTTTGTGATAATGTTATCACTAGTGTAGTAGTAGTATATAGTTAATAGTAATATGTAGTAAGTAGTTAGTAGTAGTATATAGTAGAAAGTAGTTAAATAACGTTATCACAAAAATCGTTATCACAGTGACAACGTTATCACATTAAGCCTTATTATCACACTTACCCTCATTTATCACTTGGAACATCACTAGATGATGGTGTTTTTTTAACCTCTTTAAAAATAACGACGACCCAGCTGTTCGAAGTTGACCCTCGGCAATAATGGCAATACGATCGGCAAGAACATCGGCTTCATCCATGTGGTGGGTGGACAAAATCATTGTTCTGCCTAAACTTTTCCTTATTTTTTGCTCATCTTAAACATTTTTTACCTTCTTTGTGTTTAAGTAAAAGATCCCAAATCGAACGTCTTGCATGTGCATCGATTCCAGCTGTGGGCTCATCCAGAATGACCAATTTCGAGCCTCCGATCAATGCAATTCCAATGCACAACTTTCGTTTCATCCCACCTATAGAAAAAAAGACTGAATAAAAATTTTTTACGAGCCTTATAGGACTAGTCCAGTGGGGGAAAAGTTGCCATTTTTGTTGATATTCGAAAGTTTATGAAAAATGGAGCATTTTTTGTTTTTACGGCTTGTTCTGAATCGTTGTAGTTTTCGAGATAATTGCGTGTAAAGTTGGCGATTTTGGAAAGTTTGTGTATTACCACGAAAACATGTACACAAATTCAAAATTTCAAACGCAATCTTCTCCAAAACTACACTGGACTGGTCCTTTATACCAGATAATTCGGAAGAGAGTGCATTGCGTTTGTCGTTGAGTCCGATATCTTTAACTATAATATCGACTTCGGAATCAATCATTTCAGAGGAGATTCCCTTGAGGCCTCCATAAAATCGTAATTGCTCTTCCACTGTCATTCTAAAAATTTTTATGAAGAGCATGTGAGCGGGGGTCTCAGATTTTGAAATTCGCATAATTCATCAAGTTCAAGTTGGATCGTCAAAGCAACACGAATTTTCAACAAGTTTCTTCACAAACTCC